>RJWM01027306.1:0-26830 GCA_004363535.1 Dasyprocta punctata
AGAGGTTATTGTTTGATTGCCTTTTATGATATTGACCAGTTTTACTTCTCAAGACAAATTTATTTCAGTATGGCTTTCTTGGCTAACTATAATCCTGTCTTCCTCAAATTCTCTTTTGATTCAGCTTTACCATATGGCTAGCACCCTTAGTCATGAGTTAAATAATTTGTTTTTGTCTTTGGTACTGAGGATTAAACCCAGATCCTTGTTAAGTAAGTGATCTACCACTGAGCAACAGCCCAGCCAGCAGGTAAGTACATTTTTTTTTTTTTTTTTTTTTTTTTGGTATCAGGGATTGAATTTACAACCTCGCGCCTGCCAGGCAGGCACTTACGTCACTGAGCTAAATCCACAGACCTATTTTTTGAGACAGGGTCTCACTATGCAGTTCAGGCTGGCCTGGTGGCTCCTGGGAAGAGGACTTGCTAGGTGTTTTCACAGAAGCTACCCAAGCAAACCAAACTTTACTGAAACACTTGTAGGTTTATGGCCCACAAAGAAAGCCCATTCCCATTTAACACTTGATTTCAAAAAGGAAAATATATTCTGCCAGGCACTCCTATAATTTCAGCTACTCAGGAGACTGAGGCAGGACGATTGCAAATTCAAGTCCAGCCTGACGAGTTAGCAATAGCTTGTCTCAAAATTTAAAAGGGTTAAGGTGTAGCTCAGAGGGAGAGCACTTGCCTAGCATGCAGGAAGCCCTGGGTTCAATCCCTGGTGCCTCAAAAGAGAGAGAAATACACATCAGAAAATTTACTGAAATTTCTTTTGTGTAGTAGGGATTCATTCCGGGACCTTTTGCATGCTAAGCATAAGCTCGACCACTAAGCTACACCTCCAGCTCCCTTATCAAAACAATCCTGCAGCCGGTGTGGTGGTGCATGACTTTAATCCCAGCACTCAGGGGGCTGAGACAGGAGGATCGTTGTGAGTTCAAAACCAGCCTGGGCTACAAAGTGAGTTCAAGGCCAGCCTGAACTGCATAGTGAGATCTTGTTAAAATAGTAAGTATAATTATTTTGTTTCCTAAGATGCCAAGGATTGAACTGAGAGCTTCTCATATGCTAGGCAAGTGTTTTACCATGGAGCTACCTCCCTAGAGCCAGAAGTATACTTATTTCTTTTTTTTTCTTTTAAATCAGATTTTTAATTTTATTTTTTAATTAGAAAAAGATTAAATAGTTGCTTGGCTGTTCAGGTAAGGAATTCTTAACATCTTAAGTCATTTACTTTTTAAATCAGTATCACAAATGATTTTTAATATTGATCTTAGATTTTTTGCCTGGCTTTTGGAATTTGGAATGTTTATGATAACATTTTACACTGAAAAAGGTTAAGCTGTAAATTAATGTTCATGAAATTTTATGGAACATTTCATATGTTTAAAATCCTTTCCCAATCAAAAATTTTACCTTCTTAAAAGCTAGGAAATTAGTGGTCTGTTTAGGGCTCACCTTTTGTGGGAAAGGAGTGGAGAAGATCTTGAAAATGTCACTTAATGTCCCTTAATCATAGCACTAGTGGTTGAGCCAAGTGGATTAATAGGATCATTTTGCCAAGGTCAGATGAGCTAACAAACTGATATAGGAAAAATGATCTCAGACCTCCAAATGATATGGGGAATGAAACTCCCAACCTACTCTATGTCCGGCATGAGTTCGTGTTCTCTAAAATCGAAGAATGAATTTTAGGAACAATGGAGGGTAAGAGCAGAATATATTTACTGAGACAAAGAAAGCTTCTGTCTGAGGGACAGAAGGGGGCCCGAGCGGGTTGCCCCAGAAGTATACTTATTTCTTGAAAAATAAACTTTGCTAGGTGTGGTGGTGCATACTATAATTCTAATTACTCAGGAGGCTGTGGCAGGAGGGTCAAAAGTTAGAGGCTAGCTTGGGCAATTTAGGGTGACCCTGGCTCAAAACAGAGGAGCTGAGGATGTAACTCAGCGGTATAGCACCCCTGTGTTCAATAACCAGCATGGTGGTGGGGGTGGGGGTGCAACAAGAAAACCGCCAGCCCCTACACAAAAGGTTTTGTCAGGAATAGCATGGCAGGAAGCAAAATGAGCCAAGTTCCCACCAGCTCCCTGGTACCCCACAGCACAGCATACACATTTAAATATGAGACGCCCCCATTTCCAGCACAGAGGTTTTCTTCCTGACCTTGCTTGTGTTTTTTCCTCCTCCTACAATCCCATGATTTCAGGGTTCTCTGGAACAGACAACCTTGGTCTATTGCAACTGTGTGTACAAATTAATAAGAGATGACACTGGTTTCACTCTGCCAGAGACCTCAGAGTAAGAACAAGTGGGACTCTCCCTAACCATCTCCTAGACTGTCTAAAGATTTTCTCATTCTTATCTTTAAAGAGTTATCAGCAATCCACATCAGCACTGCAAAAACCAGAGTGGCCAGCCACACCAACTTTCTTACCAGTTAGTCACCATCAACAGCAGAAGAAAAGAGAGGGGGAGGAATAACTAGGGGGAGATTCCACAGCCTGGGCCTGCCCAATTACCCCAGCAGAACCAGGACAACAGCTCCAGGAATCTCCCTAAGCACAAGGTTTACTCCCCTAGAAGCCAGGAGGAGCTCGGGCTACCTGCAATAGCCTTAGGTTCAGTCCTAGCTGGGCCTCATACTGAAGATACAGCCTTGGGCAAACTTCAGTTTCGCCAGCTATAAATGGGAATGGAAACGCCTGCCTCAGAGAGATGAAATCTTAGGTGTAACCTGCCCCACACCTGGTAAGCGCTCATCATCGCTGCCTTTGCCTTTTGAAGCTGAAACTTATTTTATTATCTCTGGTGATAAAGTGCAAGTAGTTATCTATCGGGAGAAGTAGTTATCTGAATAAGGGCCAGCCAAGCTCATGACAAGCCCCTCCCAGGAGGCCATGCTAGACAGTGTCCTGTTTCTGAGTAATGAGGCAGCTGTTCTGAGAAGTGCAGCTGTAACCCCTCCAGGTGTGGGTGCTCAGGCCCAGGTGACAGTCACATGCCCGCTTACTTACGTCTGGATGGCATTCAGCCCGGCCATCTTCATCTTCAGCAGCCGGTCTGCCCAGTAGAAACGGGGCACCCGGGAGTAGTGAATACTTCCTGAGATGTAGCGGAATGGCTGGCCATCCTTGAGGAAACAGTCCCTGCTGTAGTCAATCTCAAATGTCCGCTGGGAGGCATTCTACAGACCAAAGAGAGGGCCCTGTGAGCACTTCCACCTTCTCCATTCCAGGAGCAGATCCTGTGATGGTGGCAGGCGGCGCCCTGCCTACTTGACATAATGGGACGATGGGGTCAATGCTCGGCTTCTGGGCTGCCGAACAAACCCCTGCTAAGCTGGACCCGCTGTGTGCACCCAGGAAACAGCATCAGGGAGGATCCATGGCAGGATAGCTCCGGAGGCCAGCACCAGCCAGTTGACCACTGGCTGAGATTATATTCCAGGGTACTGTTCACGGGGCTTGGGGACAGAACACACACCATCTGTAACGATCCAGGGTACAGGATGGAGGGAATTTTAGGCAACATTTTTTGAATTACAGGGCCTCAATTCCATTTGTGAAGGATGAAGTCAACTCGGTAGTAATCCAAGTCTTTTAAAATGAAAAAAAATGGAACATATCAGAGTCTACTGCACATAGCAAAGTATTCTTTTATGAAACTTCTGGTGTATGTACTGGGTTTATATGTAGTTGTGTAAGCATGCATGCCTCCCCTTGGTTGAATGTAAGATGTGTTTCTAACTTTCAAAATTTTGAGAAACATCACTTTGGGGTCCCTTTGGGAGGTAAAATGCTATGATTTGAAAGGGAAGATCTCAGAGGGGATGACTTTAAGGCAGAGTAGAACACTGCACTCTGGTGGATGGAAAAAGGCAGTGACAGGTGTTCACACAACCCCAACTCAGGGCCGCTTGTGGGAAACCCACAAGTCCCATGAGTGGCCCCAGGACGCGTCCCTCTAGCCCAGCAGAAACCCACGGTGGTACATGGTGAGGTTCAGGTGGTATGGTAGGAGTTAGAGCTGATGCCGCAGCAGAAACAGATGGCATGGAACCCAGGCACCGGGGGTGGGGGAGAGGGGCAATGGTAAGTTTCCAAGAGGAAGGAAGAAACACCCTAACTGTGGTTCTCAACCTCAGCCACACATCAGATACCTACACAAGCTTTTTGTTTTTTTCAGGACTGGGGATTGAAACCAGGGCCTTTGCACTGAGTTACATCCCCCAGCCCTTTTTATTTTCTTATTTTGAGACAGGATCTCACTAAGTCACTAAATTGCCAAGACTGAGCTCAAACTTGTGATTCCCCTGCCTCAGTCTCCCATTTCCCAAAGTGCTGGGATAATAAACACAGGTTATCAGACCTGGCTGGGGTTTTCTGTTTGCTTCTGTGGTACTAGGAATTTAACACATGACTTTGTACATTCACTTTACCACTGAGCTATATCGCCAGCACATTTTACAGCCTCTTTTTTTTTTTTTTGCGGCACCGGGGATCAAACTCACAACTTCATGCCTGCCAGACAGGCGCTTAAGCCACTGAGCCAAGTTCCCGGCCCTTACCAGCACATTTTATTTTGGGGCAGGACCTCACTAAATTGCCCAGGCTAGCCTCAAATTTGGGATTATCCTGCTTCAGTCTCTGCAGTAGCTACAATTACTGGCATGCACACTGCACCTGACCTGTCAAGCTTTTAAAAACAGCATCAGGTTTCACCTCCAGACATGCAGGTTTTAATTGGTCTTAAGTGGCAACCTGGCATTGGTATTTCTTACAGCACCATGCAGCCAGGATTGAGAAGCAGAGATTTAAGTAAAGCCCTAGCATGAGGAAAGTCAGCCATGGTGGATGGTCCCACAGATGGAGAAAGCTACGTGTGCGATGACTGTCAGACAGAGGGCAGGACTGCATGAAGGAGCCATAGAAATGTGATATGCTAAGAGATGGCAGCTCCTGAAGCAGGGCCAGTGGACAGTGATGGAGGGAACAGGCCCTCAAGTCCAAGTTCAAGGGCATGGACTTTATGCCAAGAACTCAGATAAAAACTTAAAGAGCGTATGTGTTTCAATGTTTGGCTAGCTGGCCTTTTCCTGGAGGACTAAGAAGGCAGCAGAGCCATGAGCCATGGTAGTGACAGAGAGGTGGGCAGAAGGCAGGTGGTAGAACCCATAGGACTGGGCAGCTGGTGAGATGCAAGACACAGGGACCTCACCTGCAAAGCCTTCCACAGGCCTTGGGGATAATCTGAGCTTGGGGTGAGGGTGGAGGACTGATTTAAGAGACATAAACTGAAAAAGGGAAATGACTCCATCAGGAGCCAGGGAAGGAGCCCTGGGCTTCATCCCCAGTACCACATTAAAAAAAAAAAAAAAAAAAAAGGTGGCACATACTTCTAATTCCTGCACTCAGGAGGCTAAGGCAGGAGGACTTCAAATTCAAGACCAACCTGGACCACATAATGAATTCACGGCCAACCTGAACTATATAGCAAGGCGCTGTCTTCAGAGGGAGGGAGGGAGGGATGGAGGGAGGAAGGAAGATGTCTATACAGATATCAACACCTCTGAGTTTATAGTAATACATAAAGGGGAAAATTCATTATGCACATTTGGGGATTGCAAAAGTACCAACTCACTGTTCTGAAAAATGATAAACACAGAGAAATAGCCAAGCAGTTTACTTCCATTTCACATAAAGCCTCTATTTCAGGATAACAAAAAAGTTTACAGTACAAAACTCTTCACCAAATTCCATCCAATAAAAGCAGAATAGAATAATATGGAAAATGTCCTTTTCTAATACAGTGAAATGAATTTAAACTATAATTGTCAATGGATACTAAAACCATTAGAAAGATTAATGGAAATTTTACACAAAGAAGGGATTGGGCAGATTCCACCAGATGCCTGTAGAGTTTCAGGTTACCCTCATAGCTGTAGCCACCTTGAATCCTAACCATCATGATTGCTGCAGAGTAGCCACAGTCAGTTTTCCTCTAATGATCTAGCAAACTATAAGCAGACAAAGCCATTAGAGTAGTAGGCGGAGCTTCAGGGCACCCGGACCCTGGCATCATGAGTGGCATGAATGTGCCTGACATCTCATATTAGCTTGAGATAAGCCAGGTATATTAGGGCTTGGATGATGTAATTTTTGTTCCAACCAATATGTATGCCCCTTCTTCAGGCCAAAACTGGGAATCCACTGGTCTTGCTGCTACCCAGGACACTTTCTGTCAGTAAGTCCCCCCAAATTGCACTCTGCAATCCTACATCTGTTTGCTTCTTTCTTTACTCTTATACAAGGGGACCAGGTTTTTCCAGGACAACCCCTTGACTCAGTTTCAACTTCAGTATAAAACAGTAAGCTACGTCTCTCATGTTGTGATTCAACATGAAGTACACAGTCCCACTGAGGAAGTGGTCCTCATTATGGAACCTAAGTCATAAATGAACCTGACTCTAATGAGTCCATAAAGTAGGGGGCCCCAACCCCAGGCCACAGAGTAGGCAGCACAGCAGGAGTGGAGTGGCAGGTGAGCAAGTGAAGCTTTATCTATATTTGTAGCTGCTTCCCATCACTTGCTTTACCTCCTCAACTCCACTTTCTGTAATCATCAGTGGCATTAGACTCTCATAGGAGTGTGAACCCTACTGTGAACTGCACGTGAAAGCCCTAGGTTATATGCTCCTTATGAGACTCTAATCCTAAAACCATCCCACTTCCTGGTCTGTGGAAAAAATGGTCTTCCATGAAATTGGTCTCTGGTGCCAAAAAAGGTTGGGGATCACTGCCATAAACAAGCAATAAGTCAAACCAAACATATATGACATTTCAAAAGTCCAATGATACTGTTGCTCCAAATCAATGATATTAAAAGAGAGTATTAGAAAATAAAACTTAGGAGGAATAATGGCCTAATATAAGCATGTCCTAGATTCAATTCCCAATTCTACCAAAAAAGATTTATATAAGAAAAATCTGAATATAGATCAGGCATCATATAGCATTAAAAGAATTGTCATTAATTCTATGGCAATTCATATAGCAATGGCAATGAAATTTATTTATTTATTTTTTAAATTTTTTTTTTTTTGCGGCACTGGGGATTGAACTCACAAACTCGCGCCTGCCTGACAGGTGCGTAAGCCACTGAGCCAAACTCCTGGCCCTGGTTTTTTTTTGAGGCAGGGTTGCACTGTGTAGCTCAGGCCGGCCTTGCACTCGCGTTGTAGCCCAAGCTGGCCTCGAACTCACAACGCTCCTCCTACCTCAGCCTCCAGAGTGCTGGGATTAAAGGCGTGCACCACCACGCCCCGCTGGCAATGAAATTTATGTGAAAGAAAATATTTTCTCATCATTAAAGATGGATACAGAAGTACATGAGGAGAATAACATAACATCTGAGATCTGCCTAAAAATATTATAGGCCAAAAAGAAAAAGAGCAAAGAAAACAAAACAAAAAAAACTGAGAAGGCATGTAATAGCAAAATGGATAACAATTGAAATTGGTGATATGGAAATGGGTATTCTCTCTGATGTTTAGAAATTTTTATAATAAAAATTATATTAAAAATCCATTTATCCTTCCCCCAGAATTTTCTCCACGATGTACTTAAAAACACACAATTTCTTTTTTAGTGCAACACTATTTAAACTAAATTATCCTTCAAAATAAGTCTTGTAAGAGAAACGAAAGCATATGTCCACAAAAAGACATTAAAAATTATCACAGAAGGACTTCTGGGAAGATGGCAGAGCAGTGAGCAGCAGAGAAAACAGCCCCTCTGAGAATGACCATCCACATGCTGCAAAATAGCATTGTGAGGAAGACAAAGAGGGAAGTGGGTGTGGTGCCCTGGGCCCAGGAAGAATCTGAAGTGTGAACTGAAGCCCACAGAGTCAGTGAAAAGAAAAACTTCAGTGAAGAAGAAGGTAGTAGCCAGCAGCACCTTCTCCCTGAAATGGAATTCACTGTGTGAGAGGAGCTGTTTAAACCTGCAGATGCATGGTCAAGGTGATGCTGACAGCTGACTACTGCGGAGGCCTCTGCAGAGAGACACAGCAGCAGGCGGGGAGCAGCGCACATGGAGGAAGGCACTGACTGGTGTTGTTGGTCCTGATATCCTATGGCTGATATTAACTAAGGGTCACAGAAAATATGGCGGCACAGTGACAAAGAACAGGGAACTGGGCCAAACAAGCAACAATTTCTCATCTCCAACAAACTGAAGAGGTAAGATCTTCCAACAGACTCAAAACCCAAAAACCAGCTACACCTGGAAGATACCTCAGAGGAGTAATCATCACCTAAGGGTCCTAAATACTACCGATAAAGCAATCCATCACAGGCAACTTACAAACATCACCCCAGGAATTAAACTTAAAAAAGGGAGAAAATAGAATGAGAAAACATCTAAGCAAATGCAACCTCAGATATCCAGCTCACCAAAGGCAAATCCAGGGGGCAATGAGATGGGAAATCTGAAAACCCTCCAGCAGGCCTCTCTGAAGTGGTAACAATAAAGCAACTGAATGAGGCTCTGGAAAACATGGAATCAGAAATAACCTCTCAGATAACTACAGAGATTACCAAATACATACCATGCTTAGCAACATTAGAGCAGACACAGACAAAAAAAAGAGATGAGCTTAAGACAATTATGGAAGCTCAGCATAGGAAAGAAATGCAATCCATAAAGTAGATTCAAGCAGATATCCAGGAGAATAAAAACTCCATTGAAAGTATTCAAAGAAGATTAGACCACTGTGAGGACAGGACTTCAGATATACAAGACAAGCTTGCAGTTAGCGACCAGGAAAAGAAAGATTTCTCAAAAATAGCAAGGGATCATGAGAAATCAATCCAGCAGCTGCTAGATGAGACAAAGAAGAATAACTTAAGATTGGTTGGAGTTAATGAAAAAGCAGGAGATACCACAAATGACATTAAAAAAATGTTCACAGGCATCATGACAGAAGACTTTCCTGGCAGAGAAAAAGAATATGACATACAAATAAGTGAGGCATATAGAACTCCAATTAGTAATGATTAAAAAAAAAATCTACAACCAGGCATATCATAGTCAAGATTCCAGAAATTCCGTACAAGAATAGAATCCTAAAAGCTGTTAGAGAAAATAAATAAATCTTCTATAAAGGCAAGCCCATTAGAATTACAGCTGACTTCTCAGCATAGACTCTCAAGTCAAGGAGAGCTTAGACTGAAGTACTTAAAATTCTAAAGGAAAACAACTTTCAACCCAGACTGATGAACCCTGCAAAACTATCTTTCAAAACTAATGGAGAAATAAGATATTTCCATGACAAAGAACATCTGAGGAAATTAATGATCATCAAACCAGCACTCCAAAATGTTCTGAAGGATATTCTGGAGAGATAACAAGGACTACAGCTCCAGGAACCTCAACAGAAGAAATCCACTAGGGAAGGTAAACAATTAGTCAAAAACAGGAAAATAACATGACAAGGATAAATTAATACCTATCAGTTATAACCATCAGTGTTAGTGGTCTCAATTTAGTCAGCAACAGGAAAATAACATGACAAGGATAAGTTAATACCTATCAGTTATAACCATCAGTGTTAATGGTCTCAATTTAGTCAGCAACAGGAAAATAATATAACAAGGATAAGTTAATACCTATCAGTTATAACCATCGGTGTTAATGGTCTCAATTTACCAATCAAAAGACACAGACTGACAGAATGGATCAAGAAGCAAGATCCAACAATATGCTGTATACAAGAAACACATTTAATTCAAAAAGAAATTCATAGAGTGAAAGTCAAAGGATGGAAAACAATACACCATGTGACAGGAACCCAGAAAAAAGCAGGGGTAGCTATTCTATTTGCAGACAAAATGAATATCAAGCCAAGACTGATTAAGAGTGATAAAGGTTACTACATCCATAAAGGGAACAAATCAAGAGGAAGAGATAATCATCATAAATATATACGCAACAAATACCAGTGCACTCAACTATATAAAACAATTACTACCAGACATGAAAAATCAAATAAGCCCTAATACAATTGTATTGGGAGACCTCAATACCCCATTGTCACAAAAAGACAGATCAACTAGTCAAAAAATCAATAATGAAATATTAGAACCAAACCAAACTTTTGAACAAATGGACTTAGTAGATGTCTATAGAGTGTTCTACCCCGCAACATCAGAATACACATTCTTCTCAGCTGCATACAGGGCATTCTCCAAAATGGACCATATACTGGCTCATAGAACATGCTTAAGTAAATGCAAAGGAATTGAAATTATTATCCCATGCACACTATCAGACCACAGTGCCATGAATTGGAAATCTATGCCAAAGGAAACCACAAGAACTTCATAAACACATGGAAAATAGATAGCACCCTACTGAACAACCAATGAGTCACAGGTGAAATTAAAGAAGAAATTAGACAGTTTTTACAGTTGAATGATAACAACAATACAACATACCAGAATTTGTGGGACACAATGAAAGCAGTCTTAGGAGGGAAATTTGTAGCAGTAAATACCCGTATCAGGAAAACAGAGCAAGTGCATATAAAGAACTTAATGGTGAACCTCCAGCTTCTAGAAAAAGAAGAGCAGGCTATGCCAAAAGCTTATATGAGGGAGAAAATTATAATGATCAAAACAGAAATTAACACACTGGAGACTAAAAAAAAAATACAAAGAATCAATGAATCAAAGAATTGGTTCTTTGAAAGATTAAATAAAACTGACAAACCCTTAGTCAACCTTATCAAAAAAAGGGAAAGACTGAAATCCATGCAATTAGGAATGAAAGGGGTGAAATCAAAACAGACCTTGCAGAAATCCAGATCACCTATACCTACTTGGAAAACCTGTATTCTAAAAAGATGGAATATACAGAAGAAATGGACATATTCCTAGATACATGTGAATTACCAAAGCTGAATCAAGATATAAAAATCCTAAATAAACCAATATCAATGAAATAAAAAATATAATAAAAAAACCTATCAATGAAGAAAAAAAACCCCAGGTCCTGATAGAGTCACTGCTGAATTCTACACAAAATTTAGAGAAGACCTAACATCACTGCTTCTCATATTCTTAATGAAGTTGAAAGGGGAGCAATACTTGCTAACTCATTCCTGGAAGCAAGAATTACCCTGATACACAAACCAGAGAAGAACCCAAGTAAGAAAGAGAATTACAGGCCAATTTCCCTAATGAGCATTGATGCAAGATCCTCAATAATATACTGGCAAACAGACTGCAGCAAATTGTCAAGAAGATTATACACCATGATCCAGTAAGATTCATCCCAGGGATACAGGGATGGTTCAACATATGCAAATCCATAAATGTAATACATCATATTAACAGAGTCAAAAAGCATATGATCATCTCAATAGATGCAGAAAAAGCTTTTGACAAAGTCCAGCACTCATTTGTGATAAAAAAAAACCTACAGAAAATTGGAATAGATGGTCTTTATCTGAATCTGATAAAAGTCATCTATGACAAACCAACAGCCAACATCATACTAAATGGACAAAAACTGAAAACTACCTCTAAAATCAGGAACAATACAAGGATGTCCACTGTCTCCACTCTTATTCAACACAGTCCTAAAAAATTTAGTTGAAGCATTAGACAACAGAAAGAAAAAGAATAAAGATAGGGAAGGAAGAAGTTAAACTATCATTATTTGCAGATAACATGATACTCTACTTAGAAGACCCCAAAAACTTCACTAAAAAACTGCTAGATTGAATAAGCAAATTCAGTAGTGCAGCTGGATACAAAGTCAGCACTCAAAAATCAATAGCCTTCTTGTACACGAATAATAAATCCATTGACAGAGAAATCAAGGAAACAACACCTTTCACAATAGCATCCAAAAAAATGAAACACCTAGGAATCAATCTAACAAAGAATGTAAAAGATGTCTACATTGAAAATTACAGTATTCTGAAAAAGGAGATGGAAGAGGATATTAGAAAATGGAGAGGTATCCTGTACTCTTGGGTAGGAAGAACCAATATAGTGAAAATGGCCTTACTTTCAAAACTGTTATACAGATTCAATGCAATCCCAATCAAAATTCCGACAGCATATGTCACAGATTAGAGAAAACAATCCTAAAATTCATCTGGAACCAGAAGAGACCTAGAATAGCAAAGGCAATTCTGGTAAACAAAGACAAGACAGGGGCATTACAATCCCTGACTTGAAATTATAATATAAAGTTACTGTGATAAACAGAGTGGTACTGGCAAAAAACAGAAACAAAAACAAAACAAAACAAAACAAAAAAACAGATCTGAAGATCAATGGAACAGATTAGAAGATACAGAAACAATTTCAGATACACTAAGCCACCTTATCTTTGACAAAGGTGAGAAACACATTCACTGGAAGAAAGATAGCCTCTTTAAAAAATGGTGCTGGAAAAACTGGCTCTGCACATGCCAAAGATTAAAGTTGGACCCATATCTTTCACCATGCACTAAGCTAAAATTGGAATGGATCAAAGATCTTAATATTAAAATAGAAACATTAAATCTGCTGGAAGGCAGAGTAGGTAAAACTCTTGAAGACACAGATGTAGGCAAAGACTTTATGAACAAAATCCAAAAGAATGGCTATTATCAAGAAATCAAACAATAACAAGTGCTGGAGGGGCTGTAGGGAAAAACAAAACTTTCTCTGCTGTTGATGGAAATGCAGACTGGTGCAATCACTGTGGAAATCAGTGTGGAGATTCCTCAAAAAACTAGGACTACAGGTCCCATTTGACCCAGCTCTTTCCCTTCCGGGTATCTTCCCAAAAGAATTAAAAACATCATACCACAGCGATATGTGTGCACCCATGTTTATAGCAGTACAATTTGTAAATACCCAGATCTTGGAAACAACCTAAATGCCCATTGACTGAGGAATGGATAAAAAAGATGTGGTATTTTTATACAATGGAGTATTATTCAGTGATAAAGAAGGATAAACTAGAAATTTTTATAGGTAAATGGATGCAACTAGAGACCATACTCATAACTGAAACAAATAAGACACATGTGTAAACATCGTATTGTCTCACTAGTGTTAGAAGCTGAAAGAAACCACTTATGTATACATGTATCTCTCTCTCCATATATACATATATATATATATATATATATATATTTAAAATAGTTATACTATCAATTTCTCTGAGTTCACTGACGAGAAAGATTTGTGCTGGTATTATTCAGACCATTGAATGAAAATGTCTTGTTCTCTGGGTGAATGATTTGGGGATGACAATGCGCAATGTATGTACCATTGTTGCCTGTTGATTGATGTGGTTTTATTTATTTATTTTTTTTTTTCGGCACCGGGGATCAGACTCACAGCCTCACACCTGCCAGACAGGCACTTAAGCCACTGAGCCAAACTCCCGGCCCTACTTTTTTGAGGCAGGGTCGTTTCCTGAGTGCTAGGATTAAAGGTGTGTGCCACCATGCCTGGCTGATTGACGTGTTTTGAAAGTTTTAGTTTTTAAAAATTTTTTCCTATTTGAAATAAAATGGATTAAAAAATTATCACAGCATTGCTTGTAATAGTACAAAACAAAACAACACAAATGTCTACAAATAGAAAAACGTAGAGACAAACTATAGCATAGCATAAGGTAGAAAACTGCTCAGCAGTAAAACTAAACAGACTGCTAGTATTTGCAATAACATAGATTCATCCCCAAAATGTTGCACGAAAGAAATGTTACATAAAAAGAATTCATATTGGATGAACCTATTTTTTTTTTTTTTTTTTTGGTACCGGGAATCGAACTTACAACCTTGTTGCTGCCAGGCAGGCACATAAGCCACTGAGCTAACTTCTGGCTGAATGAACCTATTTATATGCCATTTTAGAAGAGGAAAACCTAATCTATTATTATGGTTTTGATCCAACATGTCACTCAAAACTCTTGTGTTCAGAGGTGGGGCCTGATCAGGAGCAGGTCACCAGAGGCCTGATTTGAGTGCATGTTTATCACTGACTCCTTCCTTTGTGCCCTTCCACCATGCCATTTCTACCTTGGAGCCAATCAACCATGGACTAAATCTTCTGAAAACCACAAACTAAAATAAATAAACCTCTTCTCCTTTATGCTGTGGGTATTGGGTATTTTGTCCCAATAATAGGAAAGTGACTAATAAAGAAAATTATTAACAGAGAAATGGGGTCATTGCTGTGATTGTACCTAACCATGTTGTTTAGAAGTCTTAGAAATGGTTTGAGAAAGGAATCTGGAAAGGTTTGAAGATGCAGATTACAGAAACCCTGGAATGCTATAAACAGGCCTGAAGAATAATTCTGGTTGGACCTCAGAAGGCTAGAATGCTGACATGGCTGCAGAAAGTAAAACCCAAGCTTACAAGGTTTCAGTTCAAAAGGACGATTCTATTGAAAACTAGACTACAGGCCATGTGTGTTATACTCTAGCTTTAAAAAAAATTCTACATATTTTCCCCATGTCCTGACACTTCACAAGAGATTGAAATTAAGGGCAGTAGTCTAATTAATCTGGCAGAGAAAATTCCGAGACAGCTCAACATTCAGGCTGATGTGTGGGTACTGTTGGCTATTTTTAGCCAGGTTTATACTGACAATCAAGGGCAAAATAACAGAAAATTTTAAATTTTAGCCCAGAAGGAACCACGTGTAAAGTTGTGGCCAAAAGAAGTACGGTTACTGAAGAGATTGGTGCCCTTAGAAGGGAACAAAATATCATGTACAATGATAAGAAGAGAGACATCAAGGGCATCTAAGAAATCAGAAAGACCTACCCTTCACAAGCTTGAGGGTGTAAAATTTAAACCTTTCATTTGAGAAGAATCACTAAGGTGCCTGCTCAAGAAGTGCCTCCTAGGGAATTGGTTACCTAGGATTCATTTCATGTGCTGGTCCATCCCAGCATTCAAAGGTTACTGAAGCCATGGTCCAAGGAGGCCCAGCTGGTGCTTGATCTGGCAGCAGACCCTGGTGTCATCTCCATGGTGCTCGTTTTACTGGCATGCAGAATGTAAGAGTTGTGGGGCACAAAAGTTTCCACAAAGACTTCAAAGGAAGGCCTGGGAGGCCAAAGAGTCCTTGAGAGGGCAGTGTATGAAGTACGAGAGTAATGCTGAAGGTACAGTGGACACTCCAGGAAGTTGGAGATACCAGGAACATGGACTGTCTACTGAGAAAAGCTACCGGAAATGAGTGGAACCAGTCCAAGAAAGAGGTCATTTTGGCTGCGATCAGCAAGGTCATAGAGGCAGGGCCACCCAAGTCCCCTAGAGTTTGAGTGTCATCACAACTTTCCACCAGTGCTGGGTACAGAGTTATAAGATTTAACGTTTGCCCTGCTGGGTTTGGTCTTGCTTTGGTTTGATTCCTTTCTATTCCATATCTCCTCCCTTTTGGAATGCAATGTTTGCCTTGTGCCAACTGTATGTTGGAAGTGTTTAACTTTCATTTTATTTTTCTTTTGGCTTTTTGAGAAAGGGTCTTGCTATGTAGTACAGGCTGGCCGCGAACTTGCAGCAATCCTTCTGCCTTAGCCTCTCTGCTGTGATTACAGGTGTGTGCCACCAAGCCCAGCTTCATTTTGATTTTTACAGAGGCCCCCTAGGTAGGAATTTTTTTTTCCGTAGGTAGGAATTTGCCTTGAGTCTCAGAAAAGACTTTGGACTAGGACTTTACAGTAATTCTGGAGCTGTTAAGACTTCGACAACTCTTAGAAATGGACTAAATGCAAAAAGACAGACATGAGCCTTTGGGGGCCAGGGACAGAATGTTATAGTTTAAAACGTCCTCCAAAAGTCTCACATTCAGAGGCCTGGTCAGAAGGGGTGAGATACTGGGGGCCTGACTTGGGAAGGTGTATCCTCATTTTCAGTTCCCTTCTTTTCTCCCTGCTTTCTGGTTGCCATGGGGTCAACGGCCTTCCTAGGCCATGTCCTTCCTCCATGTTGTTTCTGCCTTGGAGCTGATCAACTGTGGACTGAATTCTCTAGAAACCATGAACCAAAATAAATCTCTTTTCAGAGTTGTAGGTATTGGGCATTTTGTCCCAGCCACTGGAAAGTGACTAATTCATCAATGATAAGGAAAAAAAAAATCAGAATCATTGTTAACTGTCATTGCTAACTTACCCAATTTGTGCAGCCAAAACAGAATATCTGAGATTGGACAATTTATACAGACCAAAGAATGGGAAGTCTCAGATCTGAGGGCCTTCACACTAGGTCATCTCTGGCAGAGAAGGGCAAGTGTATGCAGGAAAGGGAGAGGGAGCAAGAGTGAGAGACAGGGAGACAGTGAGTGAGTGAGACAGAGACAGGCAGACACAAAGACTCATTTTTTTAAAAATAACAAACCTCTTGTGTGACAATGAACCCACTTCTACAATAACATTAATCAATTCATGAGAGCTGAACCCTCATAACCTAATCACCTCTTAAAGGTTATACTGTAGATTAAGTTTCCAACACATGAACTTTGGGGGATACAATTAAAAAATAGTACCTGTGGGAGACTGGGGACAAGTATTGCCAGGAAGCAACAAGAAGGAACTTCTTAGCAGGTGTGGTGACATATACCTGTAATCCCAGCACTTAGGAGGCTGAAGCAAGAAGACTGTCACAAGGTCAAGGCCAACCAAGGGTATATACTGCAGTTCAAAGCCAGCCTACATAGTGAGACCCTGTCTCAGGGGAGAAAAAAAAAAGGAATAATTTGTGGGCATTCATAATATTCTGTGGCCAGATGGCTGTGCATTATCCAGGTGTACATATTTGCTAAAGTTCATCAAATAGTCCTGTTAAGAACTGTACATATATTTTTCTTAAAAGGAGAAACCTCTAGATAATGATACGCATACTGAAGCATTTTGAGGGGGAGAAAGGCACTAATGTCTACAAATTAGTTTGAAATTCACCCAAAAATAAGATTGATAGTAATAAGTTAAATGGTAGAATCTGTATGTCTGAAAAATTTTCCTAGTAAGTCACTGACAAAAGTAGAAAAGTAGGACTTTTGAGATGATGGAGTAGTAAACAGCAAAGTAACAGTCTCTCTGAGATCTGGAATCCAGATGCTGGAATCCAGCGATGTGAGGAAGAGAAAAAGGATCTGCAGTGATAATGGAAGCCCATAGGGAGAGTGAAGAGAAAGACCTCAACACAGAAGAAGGAAGTGGCAAGCAACACTTTCTCTGAGTCCTGACACACCACGTAGGAGGGGAAGCTCAAACCTGCAGACACACCTTGACTACTAGCGATCCCAGAGGCCTCCACAGAGAAATGTACCAGAACAGTGGAACAGAACAGTGGACACAGCAGACTGCAGTGGCTGGTAAGTTATTTGGGTTCAGATGTCCCCCAGGAGAGTGCAGTTGGCTGTTAACCATCTTGGAGAGAGGCCAACTGAACTTGGAACTCAGAGCAGCTGTGGGCTGGCCCCATCTAGTGGCTTCCAGTGTCAGGGTGAGGCAGAACAGAACTCAAGTTGGGAGGAGGTCAGGGAGTGCGTGCAAGTCAGTTGCAGACACACACAATGTTGCAGGCTGAATAAATCGAGTTTCAACCTCAAAGCCAGAAACCAGGGCTGGGGATTTAGCTCAGTGGCAAGCACCTGCCTGACAAGCGTGGTATGAAAGAGAAAAAAAAAAAAAAAAGGCCAGAAGCCAGCCTGAACTTCGGTGGAACTAAGGGTGCAGGACTGCTAGGAAAATCTACTACCTGTGGTAAATCTATGGCTGGCTTGCTGGGATTAATTAACACAGATCTACCCTCTGTCTGCTTACTCTATCTACCGATGACAGTGGAGATTCACCCTGAAGTGGCCTTTTTCTTTTTTTGTTTTCTTTGTTTTTGTTTTGTTTTGTAGTTTATTGTTTCTTACTTTTATATGAACATTGTTAACATTGTTTCTACTTTTTTGTTATTGTTCTGGACTATTCTTATTTTCATTTCTTCCTTCTCTTTCCCTCCTGTCATCTTCACCAGTTTTCCAAAGTTCATGTAGTCGTCCTCTGCCCTTCAGCTGGGCATCTAATCTCTTTCTTTTCATTTATTTCTCTATTTTTCCCTGTAACCTCTTTTAAATTTTCTTCTCTGATGGTAAAATCACCACATTAAGGGCATATTTACTGTACGCAATTTTCTGGTTCATTTTAGATTCTGTTATATAACCACAAATATAGTTCATGTGTTTAAAGGTGTTAAATTAATATTCACCACAGTCTGTCATTTGCTAGGCTGTATTTCAAGTTACTGTTATTGCTGACTGTACTACTTTAGCCAAGCTGACATAATTGTTCTAATCAGTTGTTCTTCCTGGCATCCCAAGACTGAAACTGCTTAAGGGTCATAAAAAATTCTATAGGTCAGTGCCAAAGAATCAGAGGCTAAGCCAAATAGGCAGCAAGTTCTCATTCTGAATAAATTGAAGAGGTAGGACACTGCAATAGACTCAAAACTCAAAAGCCAGCTATAATTGGAAGACATCTCTGAGTAATCATTTCCTATGGGTTCTCAATACTGGCAATAAAGCAAGAAGCATCATCCCAGGATTTAAAATTTAAAAAAAGGAAAAAAAGAAAGAAAATGAAAAGACAAGAAAGCAAGATGCAACCCCAGACTCTCAGCTCGCCAAAGGCAAATCCAGGGGGCAGTGAGGTAGAACAATTCGAAAGCCACTCACCTAGACTCTCTGAAGTGGTAACAGCAGAAGTAACAAAGCAAGCCGGACATGGTGGCGCACGCCTTTAATCCCAGCACTCGGGAGGCTGAGGTAGGAGGAGCGTTGTGAGTTCAAGGCTGGCTTGGGCTACAACGTGAGCGCAAGGCTGGCCTGAGCTACATAGTGCGACCCTGCCTCAAAACACTAGGGCCAGGAGTTCAGCTCAGTGGCTTAAGCGCCTGCCCTGGCAGATGCCAGGTTGTGAGTTCGATCCCTGGTGCCGCAAAAAAAAAAAAAAAAAAAAAAAAAAAGAAGTAACAAAGCAGATGAATGAAGTTCTTGAAAAATTTAAATCAGAAATAATTTCTGAGATAACTACAACAATGGTGATCATAGTGAAGGACATGGTGAGTGACTATAGCAGATACAGATAAAAATTTAGAGCTTAGAAAAATTGTGGAAACCATGAATATCAAACATAGGAAAGAAGGTAAAATGCTTGAAGACACTGGTGTAGGCAAAGACTTTATGAACAAAACCCCAATTGCACAGGAAATATCACAAAGAATCAACAACTGGGATCTCACCCTATTGAAAAGCTTTTGCACAGCAAGAGAAACTACCAACAGAGTGAAGAGACAATCCACAATGTGGGAGAAAATGTTTGCCAGCTGGTCCTTGGACAAAGGATTACTATTAAGAACATATAAATAACTCAAAGAAAAAAAAATCAGTCCTCCCAGATTTGAAGACCCAATCCAAAAATAGGCATCTGAGATGAATACACACTTCTCAGATGAAGAAATACAAACAACAAATAAATATGTGAAAAAATGTTCAACATCACTGGGCATTCGAGAAATGCAAACGAAAACAACACTGAGATTCTACCTCATCCCAGAAAGAATAGCTATTATGAAGAAATCAAACAACAACAAATGCTGGAGCGGGTGTGAGGAAAAAGGAACACTTCTCTGCTGTTGGTGGGAGTGCAGACTGGTGCAGCCACTGTGGAAACCAGTGTGATGATTCCTCAAAAAACTAGGACTAGTGGTCCCATTTGACCCAGCTATTTCCCTTCTGGGTATCTTCCCAGAAGAACTAAAAAATCACACAGTGACATATGTGCACCCATGTTTATAGCAAACAGCACAGTTTATAATAGCCAGACCTTGGAAACAACCTAACTACCCATCGACTGAGGAATGGATAAAAAAGATGTGGTATTTTTATACAATGGAGTACTACTAAGCCATAAAGAATGATAAACTGGACACTTTTTTTTTTTTTTTTTTGTAGCACCGGGGATTGAACTCACAACCTCACGCCTGCCAGGGCAGGCACTTAAGGCACTGAGCCAAACTCCCGGCCCTGGTTTTTTTGAGGCAGGGTCGCACTATGTAGTTCAGGCCGGCCTTGCGCTAGTGTTGTAGCCCAAGCCGGCCTCGAACTCACAACGGTCCGCCTACCTCAGCCTCCCGAGTGCTGGGATTAAACTGGACACTTTTATAGGTAAACAGATGCACCTTGAGAACATACTCATTAGTGAAATAAATAAGACACACGTGTAAACATTGTATTGTTTCATTAGTGTGACAAGCTGAAAGAAAAAACATGTATATGTGTATGTACATGTTTATAAAAATAGTTAAGATAGTTATACTACTGATTTCTCTGAGTTTGCTGAAGAGAAAGATTTAGCATTAAAAAAACAAACAAACATAGGAAAGAAATGGAACCCATGAAAAGGATTCAGATATTCAGGAGAGTAAATCTTCCAATGAAAGTAAACACAGCAGAATGAGCCAATGTGAGGACAGAATATCAGATAGAGAAGATAGGATTGCAGTTAACAATCATGAAAAGAAAAGTTTCTTGAAGATAGTAAGGGACAATGAAAAATCAATCCAACAGCTGCTAGATGATGCAAAGAAGAATAACATAAAATTAATTGGAGTTGATGAATAAGCAAGAGATACCACAATTGACATATAAAACCTATTCACAGACATCATGGCAGAAAACTTCCCACAATATTCTATGTGACAGGAACCCAGAAAAAATCATGGGCAGCTATTCTATTTGCAGACAGAGTGGATTTTTTCAAGTTAAGATTGATTAAGAGAGACAAAGAAGGTCACTACATCCTTGTAAGGGGAACAATCCAAGAGGAAGAGATAACAATCATAAATATATATGCACCAGGGCTGGGAGTTTGGCTCAGTGCCTTAAGCGTCTGCCCTGGCAGGCACAAGGTTGCGAGTTCAATACCCAGTGCCGCAAAAAAAAAAAAAAAAAAAAAAAAAATATATATATATATATATTGACAAAAGAACAACACAATTACATAAAACAAATATTAATAGAAAAAAAAAAAAAAACAAAACAAAAACAAAAAAAAAAAAAAAAAAAAAAAAAAAAAATATATATATATATATATATATATGCACCAAATAATAACACAATTACATAAAACAAATATTAATAGATATGAAAAATCATATAAAAACTAATATAATTGTAATGAGGGACCTCAATACCCCATTCTCACAAATAGACAGACCAACTAGACAAAAAATCAAGAAAGAAATATCAGAACTGAACCAAACTTTTAAGCAAACGGATTTAGTACATGTCTACAGAGTGTTCTGCCCTACAACATCAGAATATACATTCTTCTAAGCTGCACATAGAACATTCTTCAAATTAGACCACATACTAGCTTATAGAACATGCTTAAATAAATGCAAAGGAAATGAAATTATCCCACACATACTATTGGAAATGAAAGGCAAAAGAAACTGTAAGAACTTCTTAAACACATGGAAATTAAATAACACCCTCCTGAAAAACCAATGGGTCACAGATGAAATTAAAGAAGGGATTTGATGGTTTCCACCACTAAATGACAATGCCAATACAACATACTAGAACTAATGAGACATAATGAAAGCAGTCCTATGAAGGAAATTTATAGCAGTGAATTCCCACATCAGAAAAACAGAGCAAGCTAAATAAACAAATTAATGTTGAACCTCAAACTTCTAAAGGAAGAGCAAGTCAAGCCTAAAGCTCATGCAAGGGGGAAATTATAAAGACCAGAGCAAAAATGAATGCAATGGATACTAAGAAAACAATACAAAAAAATCGATGATTCAAAGAGTTGTTTCTTTGGAAAATTAAATAAAACTGACAAATCCTTAGCCAACCTTATAAAAGAAGAAAAAATACCCAAATTCTTACAATTGGGAATGAAAAGGGTGAAACTACAACAGATCCTGCAGAAATTCAGAAGATTCTCAATACCCAATTTGAGAACCTATTATTTTAGTAAGATGAAAAACACAGAAGAAATAGAAAGATTCATAGATACATACGAATTACCAGCGCTGAATCAAGAAGATATGAAAATTCTAAAACACCAATATTAATGAAATTAAAGAGTAATTAAAAACCTACCAATAAAGAAAAGCCCAGACCCTGACAGATTCACTGCTGAATTCCACAACAAATTTATTTATTTATTTATTTATTTATTTATTTATTTATTTTTGCGGGCACCGGGGATCGAACTCACAGCTTCACGCCTGCCAGACAGGCGCTTATGCCACTGAGCCAAACTCCCGGCTCCACAACAAATTTAAACAAGACCTAATGCTGCTGCATCTCGAACTCATCAATGAAATTTATTTATTTATTTATTTATTGGTACTGGGGATTGAACTCACGACCTTGCACTTGCCAGGCAGGTGCTTATGCTGCTGAGCTAAATCCCCAGGTCATCAATGAATTTTAAAGGGAAGCAATACTCTCAAATTCATTCCTGGAAGCAAGCATTACCCTGATAACAAAACCAGAGAAGGATGCAACCAAAAACAAAAACTACAAGTCAATCTCCCTAATGAACACATACACAGAAATCCTCAATAAGATACTGGCAAAGGGAATGCAGCAAATCTCAAGAACATCACACACTATGTACAAGTAGGATTCATCCCAGAGATGCAGGAATGGTTCAGCATATGCAATATACCATACTAACAGAGCCATATACCATATTAACAGAGCCAAGGACAAAAACTATACGATCATCTCAACAGGTGCAGAAAAAGCATGTGACAAAGTCTAACACCTATTCATGATAAAAAAAAAAACACTTACAGAAAATTTGAATAGTCTTTATCTTAATCTGATAAAAGCCATCTATGACAAACCAATAGCCAATGTCATACTAAATGGACAAAAACTGAAAGCTTTCAGTCTAAAATCAGGAACAAGATAAGGATGTCCACTATTACAACTCTTATTCAATATAGTTCTTGAAACATTAGCCAGAGGATTTAGACAAGAGAAAGAAATAAAAAGAATAAGGATACAAAAGGAAGAAGTTAAATTATCATTATTTGTATGATATTCTACATAGAAGATCCCAACTCCACCAAAAGACTTCTAGATTTAATAACCAAATAGCTAGATACAAATTCAACACTCAAAAATTAATAGCCTTTCTGTACACAAATAACAAACTCACTAAGAGGGAAATTTAGGGAAACAACATCTTTCACAATAGCACCCAAAAAGTAAAATACCTAGGAATCAATCTAAGGAAGGAAGTAAAAGACCTTTACATTGAAAACTACAAGCTGGGCATGGTGGTGCACGCCTGTATTCCCAGCACTTGGGTGGCTGAGGCAGAATTGCTGCAAGTTCAAGACCAGCTTGGGCTAGAAAGTGAGCTCATGGCCAACCTAAACTGCATAGTGAGACCCTGTCTCAAAAAGACAAGAGGAAAAACAAAACAAAACAAAACAAAAAACAAAAAAAAAAAAAAACAAAAAAAGAAAAGAAAAAGAAAACTACAGTACTCTAAAAACAAAGGAGATCAAAGAGGATATTAGAAAACAGAAAGCTATCCCTTGTTCTTGGGTAGGAAGAATGAATATAGTGAAAAGGGTCATATTTCCAAAATTGTTATACAGATTGAAAGCAATCCCGATCAAAATACCAATAGCATATATCACATAATTAGAGAAAACAATCCTAAAACTCAACTGGAACCAGAAGAGACCTGAAATAGCAAAAATAATTCTGGGTAACAAAGACAAAGCAGGGGGAATCACAATCTCTAGCTTGAACTTTTATTACAAAGGTATTGTGATTTAAAAAAAAAAAAGGATGGTACTGTCAACAATAACAACAAAAAAAACCAGAACCAATGACCAATGGAACAGATTAGAAGATGCAGACACAACTCCAAACACACTCAGCCACCTTATCTTTGGCAAAGGAGCCAAATACCTTCACTGAGCCTCTTTAATAAATGGTGCAGGAAAAACGGGTTTTCCACATGCCGAACTAGACTAAAACAGTAAAATTAGACCTATATCTTTCATCATGCACTAAACTAAAATTGATCAAATATCTAAATACTAACACAGAAACACTAAATCTGGTAGAAGATAAAGAAAGTAGAACTCTTGAAGACATTCGTGTAGACATAGACTTTATGAACAAAACCCTGATCCTAAAGAATCAACAACTGGGATCTCATCTTATTAAAATCTTTTGCACAGCAAAAGAAACCACTAACAGTGAAGAGACAACCCACAGAGTAGGAAAGAACTTTTTCCAGCTGTTCCTCAGAGAAAGGACTAACACGGTATGTGTATATATTTGTATATATATATATATATATATATATATATTTATATATATATATATTCATTTATTTTGGAAGGTACCAGGAATGAAACTCAGGACCTTGTGCTTGCCTGGCAGGCACTGTGCCACTGAGCTATATCCCTGGCTCTGACAAAGGACTAATATGTAGAATATATAAAGAACTCAAAAAAAATCAGACCACCCAAATTTAAAGACCCAATTCAAAAATGGGCATTTGAAGTGAATAGACACTTCTCAGATGAAGAAGTAGAAATGGCAAATAATTATATGAAAACATCACTTTTCATTTGGGAGATGCAAATTAAAACAATGCTGACATTCCATCTCACTCCAGGAAGAATCGTTACTATCAAGAAATCAACCAGTAACAAATACTGGTGAGGCTCTGAGGGGAACAAAGCACCCTTCTCCACTATTGGTGGCAGTGTAGACTGGTGCAACCACTATGGAAATCACTGTGGAGATTCCTCAAAAAACAAGAAGTAGAGGTCCCATTTGATCCTGCTATTCCCCTTCTTGGTGTCCTCCTGAGAGTTAAAAGTATCACACCACAGTGATATATGTGCATCTATGTTTATAGAGGGACAGTTTATAATAGCTAAATCTTGGAAACAGCCCAAATGCCCATCAATCAATGAATGGATAAAGAAGATGTGGCTTTTTTTTTAATATAATGGAGGATTACTCTGCCACAAACAAAGAAAGATAGGCTTGAGATATTTCTAGCTAAGCAGATGAGCCTTCAGACCATACTCTTAAGTGAAATAAATCACACATTTAAATACTGCATTGTTTCTCTGGTGTGAAAAATTGAAAGTGTAAATAGGACCAAAATGTATAATAGGTATTGTGAAATAGGAAAAAAATGTTCAAATGAGAAGGGAGACAAGGCAGGGAAGAGGAAAGAAAAGAAGGAAAAAATGCAAACAAACTTTTTGAAAATAAGGAGGGGAAGTAGGGTGGATGCAAGGGGAGAGGAATGGAGGAAAAAAGAAGCAAGCTATATCATGTACAGGTATAAATTCCCTATGATGAATGCTTCTTTTTCATAATCCTAAGTCTTTTTTATTCTATTTTAGTTTATTTTAAAGATAGTAAAATCCAACAAAACATAACAGAACAAAGTCAATCAAAACAATAGAACTGGTACAGAACTTCAAAGCAAGATACTAGGAAAACAATAACTACTATAGTATATTTTGTTATCTTCACAATAGTTGACCATTCCATCAGGTATAGTAAAATCAAACCAAAAATAAAACAGAATAAAACAAATAAAAACAGAATATGAAACAAAACAAAACAAAAAAATTAATCAGAATAAAGCAAAACAGTGAGAATATTGGGCCTCAAAGACAAGATAGAAGGGAATCCCCCATATTTGTCACATTGTGTACTGTCATCTTCCCAAAAGATGTTCAGACTGCCAGCCCCAGGCCTGCAAAATCAACCAAACGATACAAGCATTTAGTTGCTTTATGTACCTTAGTTGTTATCAACTTAGCTGGTCCTCCGAACCAGCAGGTTGCTTTCGGGGGGGGGCGGGGGGGGCGGGGGGAGGGGGTTCCTGTCCTTGATTCTTAGCCCAAACACTGGTAGGCTTACAGGGAGCACATATCTTTCTCTTCCTGGAGTCTGTGCCGGTCGTGTGCCACTCACCAGGAAGGCAGGCTAGTTGTCTTCTGGTTCGAACCTCCCTGACCCTACATGGTGGGTTCTTGGGAGGCACATCTTTCTCTCTCCCTATGATGAATATTATCAATATGCTTCTCTAAAATATACCAATAAAAATAAAAAAATTTTAAAGTAGAAAACTGAATGGATAAAATAAATTTTAGTTATGTGGTATGTGCACTATATATGTGTATATATTCATTTTTTTCCCTTTTATTTAAGAGAAAATAGATACAGAAGATAGAAACAAAAATCAAAAAAGACAGACAAACAACAACAACAGATCTGATACGATAACATCGTAGGTTTACACACTGAGGTGGTTGAAGTTTGACAGTAGTTACAATATTGCATATCATTACATTCCTAGAGGTTGGGCATATTGACAGTTATAGACATGTAAGATTTATCAATTCAGGTATATTAACTTTTCTTTTCCAATAGCTATTGTATTTAGCAATATGGTTTTTTAACTGTCTTATTTATGCATATTTATAAATTTATGTTTTTTCCTTTTCTCTTCCTTCCTTCCTTTCTCCTAAGAAAACCTTTTGTTATTATTGAAATAACTACCCCTAACATCAGGTCTAATATAACCAAGCTAAATAGTTCAGAGTGAAACCAATAAAGCATAAAAGAATGGTCATACTTAAGAGAAACAAAAAACTAAAGAGATCAGCAAACAACAACAACATATCCGATACTGTAAAATTGTAGGTTTAGTAATTTAGATGGTTGGAATTTT
>RJWM01027307.1:0-26983 GCA_004363535.1 Dasyprocta punctata
CGAGTTTTTGAGGGACAAGAAATATGAAACCTGGGGAGTAAGACATAGGATGGATTTTCTGTGTACCAAACTAAGTTTCAGCATGGACCTGCAGATTGGAAATATCCAGCAGATGTTTAGATACATGAATACAAACCTCAAAGGAGTCATCAGGACAGATTGGTTAGAGCCATGTGAGGAAGAGAAACACACAGTCTAATTTTCCTATCAGCTACTAAAACTTCAAAGTTTTTTGTCCAGAAACCTGGAAGATACCTCCAAAATATTTGGCAGGTAGATGAACATTCTCTTCAAATGCCCAGGAGAAGAGACACTGTGGAAATTGCAATAAAATCAATTCCATGCCTTGTTCTTACAAAGTTTTATTTTATTAGCTTCTCCTAACTTTACAAAGCCCCATGTTAGTGTGTGCCTGCTCTTTCCCTTAATAAAGGTGATTATATTTTCATGCATTAGGTTGGAATACTGCCGAGAAGTTGCAGGCAACGATATGCAACTATATCCGAAATTACCCAGCACCCATTTGACCAGAAACAATCCTGCCAAGGACCACCCAGTCTGTAGAGAGTCCTACATCACGCGTGCCCTGCTCACTCCATTGTTCTGGTAATGTAGGGTGGGCAAGGACTTGCCAGAAGTCCTGCAGACCTGGGCAATACTGAGGAATGTAAGGAAAAAATACATCGTACGGAGACTGAAATGCAGATATGGGATTTGGAAACTCCAGGCTCTGCTTTGTTCCCGGCCAGACATAAGGGTCTTAAGTCTCTTAAGAAGGCAAGTCTCATAGCCCAGGGCTCCTTCCACATCCCCTGCCCCTGGAGGAGCAGCCCTGGCAGGGCCCAGCCTCTGCTGAGCCAACATTGAAAGAAAAAATTTGAATACTATTAGGGTATTTGTAGGTGTTCAACATATTGGTTAAAGTTCTTGGGGTTGCAAATAAATAGAAATCAGCTAGCACTGGCTTAAACATAAAAGCAACATTTTTTGGAAAGATATTGGGATATGATGTGGAATCCAAGAAAAATTAATAAAGCAGTGGAAAGGGATAAGGATAAGGAGTTTTCCAGGGGCCAGCAAGAGTTTATAGATTTTTCCTTGCTTCTCAGCAGATGTGCATTGACTCCCAATTTCTAGGTTCTAAGCCTTGAGTAAAATTTTCACAGGAAAGTGAAAGGTTTCTGCTCTAGTATGAATTACTGAACATGATGGCAGTGGTCTAACATGGCAGAAGGCCAAAGCAAAAACGACACTTACCCTGATGACCACTTCCTCCTTCTTCCCCTTCAGCCCTGATTACAACTTCCTCTTTCCTTTCCCACATCGTCATCAATGCCTGCCCCAAATGCCACTTCTGGCCAGAGGTCACATAACCTTCAGCCCCTTTGGCAGTGAGAAAGCCCAACCCCATAAGTTGTGGACTCCTCTCCACATCCTCGATAAAGGGGTCCTTTTTCTTTCCTTTTGCTTCTTCATTGTGCCAGAAAACTCTAACAGAAATGGGAACTGCATGCAACTTCAGAATATAACGTTAAGTGAAATAAATCAGACACACAGGCTCTAATATCGCAAGACTCCTCGTATATGAGAATCACAAATAGAAAACAAATCAGAAGAGAGACAAGTGGGAAATAAGAAGAAGTTCAAATGCTTCCCCAAATTATAAATTCCACTGTTTTAAAAATATTTCTATACCTGTTAATTGGCTTCACTTACACTGCTGGTTTGTCTTAGTTCTTTGAAAAGAAAAATTTGTATTATTGATTCTTTTTTGTAAGAATATTTTTGGTTTATGGCTTGTACTCTGAGTAACTACTTTGAAGATAAAAATACACCATGTAATAACTATTGCTATTCTCTTACTTGATTATGGAATTTTGTTTTATTTTTTCATAAAATAAATTAAAAAAAAAAAGTATCAGTGTGGCGTCTGTGGCCCTGACCTGTGGCTCAGGCCCATCCTGCAGCTGAGTTCTAGGAAGATGTGAGCTCTGAATGCCTGATGCAAGGTAGTGGCCTGGGTTGGGGTGCTCAGGGCCACTTTTCACTAGATTGTGCTGTGACATCTCACTGGCAAAACCAGTGCATTTTCACCCACAGTGCACAGTGGCTTCAGACTCATAGTGGCTCCTCCCCAAGGGGTGGGTCAGTTGCATCTCTGTAGAATCAAGATCCAGGATCGAGGAGTAGACCCTAACCGGGACATGTCCTTCTATGACAGAGATGAATGAGCAAAGGCTGAACAACAGGATGACTCAATATCCCTGGGGGCACAAATGTCACCTTTCATCACATTCCAGTCACTAAAGTCAACCACACAGCCACGTAGGAAACCCATGCTGCTGGGAATTCTACTCCTCCCCCAGGGAGGCCCTGCAAGCCCCTGGTAACAGGCAGATATGCAGACTCTTCTCTTGGGCAGTAGAGAGGCCTCATCCTCTGCGAGAATGGGAGCGAATGAAGGGCTGCGATAATATTATAGCTGGAATGATTTCACCCTCAAGTCAGCCTAGCTCCTGATGTCTTCCAGACCTGGCACACCTGATGTGGCCTTTATTGGTAAAAGGACCACACATCACAGTAACCAGCCTGTACCTACCTCTCATCCCTAGCATCCCTAGTACAGTGTTTGGTTGCTCTCTGAGCAGCTAGCAGGACAAGTTGCCTGTCCTTGTCCTTTTAAACTAGGGTGATCTTCTTGCATGGAACATAGCCAGCAGCTAATAAAAAGAAATGTTGGTTAGGTCAAGTTGGTTGATAGTGTTGTTCAAGCCTTTATATCTACACTGATTTTCAATGTCTTCTATTATCTATATCTTCTATATATGTACTAGCTGTTACATCAGTTACTGAGAGAGAATTATCTAAATTTCTATGATGGCTAATTTTATCTGTTAGCTTGACTGCACCATAGGTACCAACATTTGGTAAAACGTGCTTCTGGGTGTGTCTTCCGGGGGTGTTCCAGGATGAGGTTAACGTTTGAACTGGTAGACTGAATACATCAGGTTTCCGTCCTTCCTTTGGGTGTGTCTTGTCCACTCAACTGAAGATTTTAAAGGAACCAGAAGACTTAGCAAGAGGAAACTTCATCTGAGTCTTGCAATGGAACATTGCTCATGCCCTTTATACCTACAGCAGACTCCAAATCCCCAAATGCAGGTCTTGGGGCTTCTCAGCCTCTATTACTATATAACCCAATTCCCTATAATAAATAAGTAAACAAATGCATATATGTGTGTGCATAAGCACACACATTATATAAACACTTATGCATACATGTGCACTTACATATACATACAGATTCTCCTGAACTTCTGATGGTGTTATGTCCTGATAAACTCATCGTAAGTTGAAAATATCTTAAGCTGTAATACACTTAATACACTCAACCTACCAGACGTCATACCTTAAAAGCAGTACATTGCAGAGTAAGGGTTGTTTACTCTTGTGATCCTGGGGTGAGCAGAAGTCGCAGCTTGCTGCTGCTGCCCAACATTGCAAAATGGTACCATAATATCTATTGTTAGCCCAGAAAAGATCCAAATTCAAAAGTTAGTTTCTACTGAATGCATATGGTGGTGATTTTTGCACCATCATAAAGTCAAAGAAATAATAAGCTGAACTATGGTAATTCAGGAACAATCTATTCATTTTCTGGCCACATTATTAGTGTGAGTCATTCTGGCCAAGAGAATGTTATGAGAAGCAGTGACACTTTTGGATTGAGGCACCTAAAACCTGGTACATAATTTTCCATGCCTGGTGGGCCTCCAGCAGACTGGGAGCAACTAGACCCAAGCCTCTCCCTGTGAGTCAGTGCCATTCATGGACCAGGGTTAGGTAGAACAGTGGCTGCAGCAGCAAACAGGCCCAGTCTGGGAACTAGTGCCATACACAGGCCACCGGTGGACTGGGAACAACTAGACCCAAGCCTCTCCCTATAAGTCAGCACCATTCGCAGGCCAGGGTTAGAGAGAACATGGCCACAGCAGCAAACAAGCCCAGTCTGGGAACCAGTGCCATGTGCAGGCTGCGGCTGGACTGGGAACGGCCAGACCCCAGTCCCTTTGGGTGCACAGGCTAGCAAACAAGAAGTACCAATTCTCCTAGTCCCCCACCACACCAAGCGACCAACTTATCTGGAGAAACATAGGCTGTGATGATAGCTATTGAGGTGAAATGCAATTGGATACCCATGGTGCTTTGGTGTTTCACTGACATTGCAGGTCTAGGGCCAGTGGTCTGATCATAGGCTCAAAGGCTATCAGTACGTAGTGTGACATCTAAGGGGAGGTTTCATTTTGAGGTTTGCTGCCATTGTTCATCTTGTTTTAAAGTCTTATACCATTTCCACTGTTTTGTTGGGTTGGGTTTTATTCTCTTTTGTTTTGTTATGCTAAATCCCATGGTAAGAGAAGCAATTTCAAGGATAGCAAGATATGTTATGGTAGCAATTTTGGACTTACTATTGACTTGTTTCGAAGTTTTTTATCACATTCATTGTTATGCTTTTATTGTTTCTGTTCTATTCTGTTCTGTTTAACTTTCATTATGTCCAAAGTTATCTGCAGCTATTTTGAAGAAATCAAAAGGCATTATGGTAACTACTATTGATTTCATGATGTTTTGAAGTCTTCTATCTCTTACACTGATTTGTTTTGATTGGTTTTATTCTGTTATATACTCTTTAAAAAAAAAAAAACTTTCCACACCTGGGATGCCATAACAAAATAATACAGCTTGGATGGCTTAAACACCTGAAATTTAATTTCTCACATTCTGGAAGTAGAAAGGCTTAGATCAAGGTAGATTTGGTTCCTAGGGAAGACTGCTTCAGCACACAGACAGCTTCCTTCTCTCTGTGACCTCACAGGGTGTGGGGGGTGGGGAGCAAGCTGTCAGATACCTCTTTTTACAAGGTTACTAATTCCATCATGGGGTTCCCACTGTCATGGCCTCATCTAAATCTAATTACCTCCCAAAGCCCCATCTTGAAACACCATCTCTTAAGGCTTCAACAAATGATGGGGTAGGAGGCAGGCACCCACATCAACCCTCGCCACGTTCTTTCTTCCCCTGCCATGATGCCTGAGAAGCACGTGTTTCTGATTACGCAGAAACCAAACGTTGGGGCTTCAATCAGCTTAGATTTCTGAGTAACTGCACAGTGCAGCATCCCAGCTATTTGTCAGGACGTAGCATAAACAATTCTGTTTCTGTAAGCTGTTAAGAGTTTGGGATGATTTGTTATTGCTACATAACTATCTAAATATAATCTAAGACACTGCAAGGCAAGAGAAGTGTGAACAAGAATTGAAGAATGAATTATAAGGTTACAAATGCGATAGACAAACTAGAAGAAGATAAGCTGCAGATGAAGAGTTAATAAGCTAAAAATAAACCTGACAAGTTACTCACGCAACAGAGAGGTCTTGGGCACAGCAATAAGTTGCTTAAAGCAAATAGAATATATCAAGTTTGGAGAAAATGAATAAAACATCATGTGTGGAAATAAAATTACCTGTGTGAAAACTCCAAGAGAAAATAAGAGTTTATCATGGTTTCAAGTTACTGTATCAAGAAACAAAATTCAACTGTTACTGTAAACCTGCAACAATCTAGAAATTGTAGACACCATTTACAATACAACAAAAGTGCAGGACACATAGGCATAAATTATTCAAAAACATATGTAAGCATCGTTGACATTTATAAGAGGAAATTATAAAGATTTATTAGAGAACAAAAAATGATCTAAATAAATGGAGATATAAATCACATTCATATCTGGGACATGATGATATTGATGACATTTTCCCTAAATTAATACAAAAAAAAACCCTATATAATTCAATTTTTAAATTCCTACCCCGGATTCTATGCAAATCAAGATATTAATCTCAAAATTTTATAAGAAAGAGTGAAAAATCAAGAATAACCAACACGGCAATTCACTCTTCCCTTGAGCCAGCAGAAGCCACGCTAGACCGGGAAGAGAAACAAGAAGCCAGTTCACCCTTCCCATGAGCCAACCATTGTGCGGGCTGGAAAACAAGAAGAGCGCCCCCTGCCTCCCCCATAAGCAACTGGCTGATTCAAAGGATCACGGGCTGAGTTGATAGTAACTGAGGTACAAAACCAACTTAATTCTTGTTTGACTTTGCAGGTCTAAAGCCGGTAGTCCGAGCATCTATTTAGAGGATAACAATATGCAATATAAAAACTATGGGGGATTTCCTTCTGTCTTGTTTTTAAAATCCAATATTGTTCTCACTGTTTTGTTTTGCTCTGTTTTATTGTTTTGTTTTCTTCAGTGTTCTATTTTGATTGGTTTTATTCTGTTCTCTTTTGTTTGATTGTATTATGTCTGATGGCATGGGCAGCAATTTTAAAGATAACAAGAGGCATTATGGTAACCAATGTTAATTTCCTATTATCCTGCTTTGAAATCCCATATCAGTTTCACTGTTTTGCTTTGGATGGTTTTATTCTGTTTTATTTTGTTTGGTTTTATTCTCTTTAAAACGAAATTAAAAAAGAATAACCAACACAATGGGAGTGGATATACCTTATTAGATAGGGATGAAAAACCTGCCATAACTAAGTCTGGGGTTGACACAGGGGATAAAAGAACCATGAAAAGAAGAGTTTAGAAATGGGTCTGCACAACAAAAAGCATTAGGATGTAGTAAAAAAAAAACCTGAAAGACTAATTCCAAAATGATGTTAAGCAAATAGGTTGTGTAAAAAAAGAAAATAATCAATCTTTTCTTCAAAGTTTATGTAAAATTGACCAGGTATGTGACACACATCTATAATCCCAGGACTCAGGAGGCTGAGGCAAGAGGATTGCCACAAGTCAAGATTAGCCTGAACTGCAAAGCAAGACCTTGTCTCAAAAAGCAAAACAAAACAAAAAATTTATGCAAAATTAATTCTAGAAGGTTTTAGTTCATAAAGGCAATAGCAAAACCCTAAAATTGTTAGAAAGCAATAGAGAAAAATATCTCCTGACTCAAGGTAGGAAAAGAATTTCTTAAAACACAAAAAGTACATCTAAAAGAAGAGATTAATAAAGTAGAAAAATTAGAAATAGAAACATCTTTTCAGGGATAGCTAGCATACTTCCATGGGACCAACATGCCACAGACAGAGGATCTACACTGTGCAGACCAAGTGACCGCTCTCTTTTTGGTGTTCATGAGGACAGGTTTGTAACCCACAATCAGTGCATTCATCATGGGGAACTGAGTGCATGTACATATCACATCCTAACCTTTTCACCTCCCCGTCTCTCCTACCTCTTGTCTCTACCACCATCCCTGATTCCCATCCCATCTCCACAAAGCCTACCTTTCTGTTTTCACCCTTCCAGTTATTCATACTTTGGTTTCTCATGTAAGTAAAACCATGCAACCTTCAACCTTCTGTGTCTGACTTATTTCACTTAGCACCATGGTCTCGAGGTGCATCCATTTTCCTACAAATGATTCACATTTCTACTTCACTATTGTGGAGGACCACCCGGACGACTCTCCTTCACAGAAGAGCATTTGGCCCAACCTCTGTGTATTAATATGTACAGAGCTGGCTAGGACATTTCCTTGTACCCTCAATTGGCTTTAAGCAATGCAAATGGGTCTAACCCAGGTGCTGACGTGTAGACTTTGAAGCAATGGACAGGTCAGTGATGTCCAGCCTACAGCTCCCAAGTATATGCATGAGCTATGCCTGCCCAGTGGTGCCACACAGTCAGCTGAGATTGAGCTTCGAGCAAGAGGCAGTGACATCTCAGGGCATGAAGATTACACATCACACCTGAAGCATGGACCCCAACACTGGGTACTGCCCTGATCTGTGATATGCAGATTACTCTCTCCACACACTGCAGAGGTGATTTCAGGCCTCCTACCTAGCCCAGCTCAGGGCACTCACTCACGTATTCCCCCACCTTCCCAGCCACTCATCCCTGAGCCACTCCCCTCTTCATGGAGTAATAAAACCCAGGTTCAATGCTGGGGTGAGGCCTTTGTTCTGGTCAGTCATTGTTCTGACTGGACTTAGGACCCCCTTAGCTTCCTACCATTTTAGAGATGTATTTGGGTCTTTATTTGTGCCATGAGTTGCCCTGGAAGTGTGAGGTTGGGATTAACTCACTAGAATTCTGATAACTCTCGCCTGGGACTAAAATATAAACTTCACTGAAATGTGACCAAGTCTGGGAAAGGCTTCCTAAAATTATGACTGGGTAGTATTCCATTACATATATGTACCACATCTTCTTTATCCATACAACCATTAAAAGACATGCAGGCAGTTTCCAGCAGCTAGCTATTGTGAGTTGTATACTATAGCAATGGGTATGCAAGTATCATTATAATATGATGCCTTTAACTTTCGAGGACAATATTCACAGGAAGTGCAGTTAGTTCAAACCAAAACTGTCAAAATGACCATATTAACAAAAATGTTGTCTAGTTTTAATGTAATTACAATCAAAATACCAACATTCTTCACAGAATTCCTAAAATCTATGCAGAACCAGAAGACACCCAGAGTAACATCTTTAAAAGTAGATGAGAGTGAAACCAACTTCAGCAGGGCCTCGCCTTCCTCTGAGAGAGGGGAGGGAGGGGGGCAGAGCCAGGAGGACTTCGTTGTGAATTGGAGAAAAGGAAGAGAGGTCGAGCTAACTTTGCCTCACGATGCTCATTCAGACTGGACAAGGGACACACCTGGACAGCTGTCCTTTTTCTGATTTTTATGCAACTAGAATATTTCACACTTGAAATGACAGTCTTCTAAGTCTCTCCCGATCACACCGACCTCTGCGCACCTGGGCCACCCACTCTTGTTATGGTCTGTTTCTGGGGAGATCTCAATGAGTCCTCAGGCTCAGTTGCCTAAAGTAGTGGACAGAGTTTCCCACGCCTTTGTAGTACCGACTGCCCAGCAGCAGTTCAGCAGGTGATCGTTGCATTGATAGGATAGCGCACTTCCCAAGACCTCCTGTGCTTTCTCAGACCCAGGGCTCCCAAAACCTCTTTCCTATTCCATCCAACATTCATCCACTCAGTTCTTATCTACCTAGCACTGAGGGTGAGAAGAGGACCCTATGAGCTATGGTAATGCCCATGAGAGCGTAGTGCCCAGCACTCACGAAATGAAAGAATTTAATTTATTAATAACCTCACAGTATAGTTTCTGGGGTTATTCTTCACTATTGGTGACTATTCAAGATTGCCCATTCCCACTACATCAGAGATGAACGGTGACTTGGGTTCTCCTCACCCCGTTACCTGTGTTCTTAGTCTGCTCCTCTTCTCTCCCCCTCCAGGAGGACTGCCTGTCCAAAGGCCACCTTTTCAAATATCTGAGCTAGATTACCTTCAGACTTTGGTACCCAGCTCCATACCTAACACCTCAGCCTTGGCTCTCAAGATTCTACCTGGAATCTTTTTTCATCTTCCTCTTGATTTTAACTGCCCAGGTACAAAAATTTTGCTTAAGGATAAATTTCTGCTTGGGCTGATTTGAATAGTGGGCCACCTGGACTTGGCAACTTGCCTACAAGAAAAGTCTCCCTCGGAGTGACTGAACTGTACAGAATCCCTCAGACTGGAGTCGATCCTGGAGGATGATTTTCTGGTCCACAGGAAAACTTCCTGGTGGCCAGGATTGACTCTAGGGCTCCCTGGCTGGTCTCCAGGAGCGGTCCTTGCACTGGGCAGGGACAGCCTTGAGGCCGCCACACAGTGATCACGTCAGGGCCTGACAAAGCTTGTCAGTCCTGAAAACCTCTCCGTGGGACTCTCAGTGCTGGGCTGGGTGAAACGTGCCCCGTGGCTCCTGCGTTAGAAACGGACGCGATGATCAGGTTCTCCTTCCGCTTCCTTTCTGGCAGCTGACAAGCACACACCCCACCTCCAGGGACCTACCTTTCCTGCTCTCAGCAGCACCACTGCGACACATCACTTCCCCTCCTGGCTGACGTTTTACGGGGATTTGAAAGCAGCTAGTGTGTCGGGTAGAAGCCATTGTCAATCATCTCATACAAAAGGCTTCAGCCTTTCCAAGGCCTAATCAGGCTTTGATGGGTCACAGCTGGCCGCTGACCAGCCAGAACTGGAAACTTGCGAGGCAAGTAACATCACCCAACTTCGGGAGCAGACAGGGTGGAAAGCTGAGAGAAGGGACTGCGAAGCCGGGGCAAGCCCAAGGCATCACAGCCTCATGACCGGAAGAGGCGGGAGTGGGCTCACCGAGCCCCGGGGAGTCAGTGTGGACTGCGGTGTATGCATGGTGTTAACACTGTGAGGCTCCATTCGGAGGAAAGAAGCCCCCTACTGAGATAACTGGGGACCCCCCGAGGTCTCCCTCAGGGCCTGGCCTCCTCCCCATGGCATACTAAATGAAAGAGGAGAAATTGAGCCACTACATATAGGGTTCAGGCAGACCGAGGAATCATTTCTAAGTTTGCGGGCAAAATCGAGTTTATTTAGCTTGTATAGAGCACCACTTCCCCTTTTTTAACCCTTTTTACCAGAGCATCTTACTACCGCCATAAATCATACCCAGGACAGCAGGGAAGTACGTCTTTGGCCTACCGACACTCACTTTTTAATTTCAACAACTAACATTTATTAATACTTTATAAAAAGATCTCCATGAGGGTTTTACATGCCTGTTTTTTTTTTTCAAACAGCAGTTGCAAACTCTTTCTAACAGGGTGCTGTGCCCTAAAGGCGAGGCGAGGAGCTCTGGTGATGCAGCTTCCGCCTTGGTAATTGCCCCGGTTTGTATGTAAATCTTCCCCCAAAGCCTCACGTGTTCATAGGTGGAGCTTCGGGGAGGAGATTGGATCAGAGGGCGTGATACTCATCAGTGGGTTTGTCCAATGACGAGTGCACAGTTAAATGTAATTTGGGAGGTGAAGCCTGGTTGGAGGAGGTGGTCACTGGGGGCGTGGCCTGGAAGGTTATATCTCTTTCTGTCCTCCCTCCATCCCTCTCTCTCTCCCTCTCCCTCTCCCTCTTCCTCTTCCTCTCCCTGCCCCCATGCCTCCTCTGCCACACCTCCCTCCCTTAGAGCCAGCAGTCTACGGACTGAAACCTCTACAAACTGTGAGCTAAAATAAACTTTTCCTCCTTTAAATTGGGAGTGTCAGATATTGCATCTCAGAGTAACCATCACAAGATGCTTAGTGAAGACCCCGGAGCAGACCTGAGTCCCTCGCCCTCCTGACTGACTCTCAGACACTGGCTCTTCGTTTGTATTCTTTCTTGAACTCCAGCCTCCTGTCACTCTTGCTTCTGTCCCTGGTTTGTCTACTCGATGGCTATGCAGGCTAGCTTGGGTCTTGCTTATAACCCCAGCATCTGACCTCAACCAAGGACACAGCCAGTTTTCACCTTTACACAGGCTTTGGCAGCCCAGGAGACCTTTGTTTATGAACACTTTATCCCCATTCAATCAATGCAGTCTCACAGACTTTTAGCCATACTCGATCTGTACTAACTCAAATACAAGTGGATTATCTTGTTATTCTCTGCACTGTCAGCCCTTAGACCCTGAGGTTAGCGTTTAACCATCAACAATCCAACTTCAAGGAGCACAATCTGTATGAGAGCAAGATAAACAAACTTATCTTAGGAACTGCATTAAAAACGCCACAATGGAAGTGTCTAGAAAGGGCAGTGTGGAAGGCATAGCCAAGGCATAAAGAGCCAGAATCTTACGCGAGGCGAACATATTAATTCTCAAACTGTGGGAGGCCACCTGGTTGACTCTGCTTGAACAAAGAGCAACTATCTCCACTCTGACTAAACCCGGCCCTAACTCCATGTACTGATATATACAGAGCCGGCTAAGCTGCTTCCTTTTCCCTTCAACGGGCTCCAAGTAATGTAAATAGGGCTGGCTGGGGTGCTGATGCGTAACCTTTGAAGCCAGGCGACAGTCGCCTTTTCCCTGCCCTGGGACTCCCTAAGCACAGCTGAGCCTGGCAGGATGCAGAGCCACTGCTCCAAGGCTGTCAGTTAGGTTCGAGCTCCGAGACAAGAGGCTATGACCTCCCAGGGCGCAGAAGTTTGCACATCAAGCCGGGCATGGTGGCGCACGCCTTTAATCCCAGCACTCGGGAGGCTGAGGTAGGAGGAGCGTTGTGAGTTCGAGGCCGGCTTGGGCTACAACGCGAGCACAAGGCCAGCCTGAGCTACACAGTGCAACCTTGCCTCAAAAAACCAGGGCCGGCAGTTTGGCTCAGTGACCTATCTGACAGGCGCAAGGTTGTGAGTTCAATCCCCGGTGCCACAAAAAAAAAAAGAAAAAAAAAAAGTTTGCACATCAGAGCTGAAGCACCAGCCCTCAAAACATTAATGCTACCTCAATCGTGTTATGCAGACTGGTCTTTCTGCATATCCTTCTCTCCGCATAGTGCAGAGGTGCTTTCCCCTACATAGCCCAGCTCACGGTACTCAGATAGCTCCCACCATTCTCACAGTCACTCATCCTCTAGCCACTCCCTTCTTCACGAATTAATAAAATCTGGGCTGGGTCCTGGGTCAAGGCTTTTGTTCCATGAACCGTCATCTGGGTCAGGCTCAGTACCCTCTGGCCTCTCATAATTATAAATATATCTTAGTGTCTTTATTCTCCCCATGGGTTGCACTGGAAGTGGTAGACTGGAATTAACTCATTAGAATTCCAATAACTTCTCCACAGGATTAAAAATATAAACCTTCCTGGACTACAATGAGGATGGGAAAGGGATCTCTATACAAACATGGGTCCAGGAGAACTTGCTTAGAACAGGTGACATTTACAAAACACTGTGAGGACTAGTCAGCCTTCCACTAGGAAGAGATGACAGAAAGACAGGGAGAAGCCAGGTTGTGGAGGGCTTTGAATACTAATGCAAGCATGAGGTGAAGACAGCTTCACAGCACAGAAAACTTCATTCTCTCCCCCAGTAGTCTGTCTATAAACACTCTGTTTGGCACTTGTCTCCCAGCCTGCTGGGTAAAATTCTAGGGCAATTCTCTTCATCCCTCTAAAAGTTCTTTCTCATCTTAGCTGAAAAGACCCAACCATGCGTAATAGTCAAAATTCTCAAATTTCATAGAAAACTAAATCTTCCTTTCTTCTTGCAGGTTTAAGGGGTGAGCACCTTTTGTGAACATGGAATTGGGTTTCCTTTCTTCCCCTGCTTGCAAGCGCAGTGTGTGGGCAGGACCACCGGAGTCAGTGTTACCGCTGCATACACTCAAGCTCATTTGCTGGCCACTGACCAAACTGAAGGAGGCTGACCACACTGGGGAAAAGGATTTATGCAAAGCCAGTTGCAGAGAGACACTGAGGGGCCTCATTTGCCTCAGGTACCGTATCACTAGTGTAGGTGCCGGAAGGTTTTCTTTCACAGGTAGGAACAGATGACAGACATCTTCGGGCTGTGACACCTGTCCCTGCCATCTTCCATTCCCCTCCTTCTCTTAGAGAGCAAACCGGGCCCCTTGGTTTCAGCATAGTCTGTGCCTTTATCTGGGCTGAGGAGAAAGGAGAGCAGCATTTGCGCCCTGGGCCAGAGGAAGCTTGGAGAAGCCACTGTCCCTACAGGAAAAGCATCTGACCTTAAGGTTCTGCTTTGCCCTGCTGATTCCGGCAGTGACGCAGTCTTCCTGGGTTGGCACAGCTTGGCCACGGTGCCCTCTGCACCAGGGAGTGTGACAGCTGACCTTCTCCTCCTACGGGATACTTGTGGATCTGCAGCTATCGCCTTCTAGGAACTCCTGACTGTACCTTCCCTCACAGGAAGTATTAGTTATCTGATACCACACAAGTACACATGAAAGACCTCCAAAGCTTAGAGGTTTAGAACAATAAGGTGTGTGTGTTCAGGGTCCAGGGGCCACTGAGCCGTGAGGTTCCAGCTGTTGGCAGAGGACTCGGGCATCTAAAAACCTGATTTTTCATTCACATGGCTGTTGGGTTGAGACCTGGTCACTTGCAACATGAATGTCCCTGGAGGACTGCTCTAAGGTTCTCCTGACTCGCAAAGGTTTGCTGACAGTTCCTTCCACCAACCGAACCACAAAGGCTTTCTGCCGGAGGTCTCTATTAGAACAATTTTCAATCTAGTCACTCCAAACGAACATCTAGCTGGCTTTTGAGAAACACGTGTCTTGGACCCAGTGCCGTCCCATGGTGGCCCTCCCTTAGCTCCCACTCTAGAGAAAAAGCCCAAGCTTTTCCTTAAGACTCCTCAGAACGCGGTTCAGGGATCATGCGCATGTGTCCTCTGAGTGTCCTCTCTGTGTCCCACCATAGTGAGCAGCTGTGATTTGAATGAGCCCTCTGCAAAGCATGTGTGTCAGGCCTTCCAGGCAGATGGGCTAGCGTGGGCAGAGCTGACGAGGCCAGGAGGGACCCTGCTTCCTGAGTGGACCAAGGCCGTGTAAAATGGCTTCATGTGACACTTGGCTCTTGCCCTCTGTCCTTCGCTGGGCAAAGACACGTTGCTCCTCCTCTCTGGAGAATGTGGAGAAGCCCCAACCAGACAACTTCACTTGGCTGCACCTTGATCTCAAGTCTCTCAGCCTCTAGAACTGTGAGAAAGTAAGTTCTTATTCTTTATTAAGAATACTCTCAAGTATTTGCTATAACAGTGCAAAGCCTTGGGTTAAGAAATATCAGCGGAGGCAGCCAAGCTGGGAAAATTCCGGTACATTATGAAAGCTTTCGTCTCAGCCCAGCACACACCTGGAGGGTGGAGAAGTGACGGACCTTGAATGCGCAGTCACCACGCCCTCTCTGATCGCCTCCTTTGCAAGTCCTGCATGAAGTTTTTGCCAGCTCTTTTGTGTCCAGTCGTTGAAAGCTCTGTGCAAAACCTAGCGGACCTATTTCACTTTAAGATTTTATTAAAACCCAAGGTGAGGATGTAGTAAATGCAAATGCTCTGCGTATTGCAAGTCATTCGCCTTCTGTTTCCCCCAGACGTAAGACCTAACCCCAGGATCTGAGCACAGGTGATTATCCAGACCCAACGCCCAAAATACGTGTGAGGAAATGGGAAAAAAGAGAAGGAAGAAAGAAGCAAACAAAAGTGTTGTCAAATCCTTTACAACTTTAGGCAACTACTAGGGAATGCCTGATAATAGCAGAAAAACGCCAAGGTGCCATACAATAGGCCACGCCCTTGGGTTTTACCCACCCACTCTGTTCATCGTTAACTAAACGATGATTCTGGAGCTTCCGTTTGGCCCTGGTTAGAGGCTGAACTCCACGCTACCCCAGAGAGAGCTACCGAGCTTCTCCGTTCGCTCAAGCCTAAAAGGCTGACATGCAGAACCTGTACTAATAAAATGAGGATGGTCCCAGGCTCACCCCACAGTTGGTCACTGTAACCCTAAGAAGACAGTTTTGAGTCCTTCCCGGTGGAAGCAGATATCTAGTGGTTAATGCCAAGGAGTCTGGGCACAAGCCCTATCTGTAACATCAAGAAAACCTGGAAATTTTATAGTAAATATCTTATCCTCCCTGTGTGCTCCTTCTTGAGCCAATCTCCACCTCCTCCAAAGACAAGGACCAAATAAACCTTTCTTCAGATAATTTGGCAGGGTCTAGAAATACAATAAAAAAGATGTGTAAAGTTGTAAGTTAACTAAAGAAAACACAGAGGTATCAGTAGGTAAGAGGAGAGAGGCAAGAAGAAAAGAATGAGAAATGTCAGAGACAAAGGCACTGGGTCCCCTCCCCTTATAAGCAAGTCCTGGTGTCTCACAGTAGCAGAGCCCCTGAAAATGAATTTGCAAGAGTGCGTAAGTTCTCGGCACAGGAAGCACCACTTTCATGAATCTCTATCTTCCATTTGGAGGAGGCAGAAACTGCAAGCATTGAAATAGATGCTATTACTGAGTGTTAGGAATAGTGTGATAAAAGAAGTGTCTTTTCTGGTCTAAGTGATCTTAAAACCTTTTGTAACAATGTAGTTGAGCTTAGAGCTTTCATGGGAAAAAAAAGTTAGGATCTGAAGAGATAATAATCAACAGAGAAGACGTGTTTTGGTCTTGAGTGATATAAGACTTTGGAACCATTTCACAACATTTGAGAGGAAAAGTCCCGAAGAAAATTCAGACTATATTCTTGACAGCTCAGTTGGTTAGAAGTTCAATCAGAATATAGTTGCTAGAAAAGGAGAAAGAGATAGAGCAGAAGGAAGAGGAGAGAAGGAAGTGATATATTGTTTTGCATATTTAGATATATAAACTGTTTCCTATTAAGTATAGAAAGAAGAAATTACATATGAGAAGTGTAAAAACATTTAGTATGGATACAGGCAAGCATGTATTTATTGATGAACACAGTTCTCAATGGAGGATGTAAATTCATCTTCAATACGCCTTCAATTCGTATAGGTAAAGAAAATAAGAGTCAGGGAAGGAATTCAGTCGCAGGTATCAAGGGTTTCATCTGCGGCTGAAAGGCAATCTTTCGCTCTTTAAGCCCATTCTTTTTTTTCCCTGCTCCCTCTCTTCCTCCTAATTCCAATCACTGCACCTCTCCAGACACCTGGTTCCATTTACCTGCTTGTCTGCTCATCCAGCACTCGTTGGGTGTCTGCTATGTACAAGGTTCTGTATTAGGTACCGACGGTGCCAGGTAATTGCAAAAGAGCATATGATTCAAAATGCATGGAGTGGGGGGTGTAGGTATTTCCAAAACCACATAATTTTTAAAATAATGAATGAAAGGTGAAGGTGGGGTTTGGAGATGTGGCAGGAGTCGATGTCCAGGCTATGAGCACAGACTATCATGATTTAGCTACCTGGTTTTCATACCACTGTGGAACCACTGTGAAAAATTTCTCCAGCTCACAGGACTCAGAGAAGAATCATCTTGGGTATGGGAGTCAGAGTAGGCTGGCTTGGAAATTTGCTTTTAAATATGTGTTCCACAGTACGGGGAGAATTGGACTGATCCTACAGTGTATCTCTCAATTGCTATGAAATCTTCAGCCTAATTTATATTTGAAAGCCTCTTGCTCTGGCTTCAGCCCCATGTTTCAGCCTTCTGTGCAGCAATTCTCCTCTGTGAACACTAATTTTCAGAGCAACTTTTTTTTTTTTTTTGTACCGTGGATGAAACTCACAACTTCGCGCCTGCCAGGCAGGTGCTTATACCACTGAGCTAATCCCCAGCCCTATTTTTTTGAGACAGGGTCTCACTACGCAGTTCAGGTTGGCCTTGAACTCACTTCGTAGCCCAGGCTGCTCTCCAACTCACAGCGATCCTCCTGCCTCAGTCTCCCATGTGCTGGGATTAAAGGCGTGCACCACCGCGCCCAGCTAGACCAACTTAATTTTGATGCCTCTTTATAAGGATGTCCTAAGTTACCTCCCTCCCTTGCTTCTCCTGTTCTGCTGAAACCAATCTGCCCCATCTCCTGGAAAGGATAAAGCAGCATACTATAGTGGCTGGGGGTAAGAGAGAATGGGAAATCCCACAATCAAAATTGAGAGACTTGAATTCAAATTCCTGTAATGAGGCTTAAAAAAAGTACAAGACGATAAGCTTAAAGACCTTACCTCTCAGGACCTCAGCCTCCTCATCTGCAAAATATAAAGCAAGCCCTGCCTACCTGGCAAGGCAGCTGAAGACTCAAATTAACGATTGCAAAATGCTTTGCAAATTGCGAAGCAATTCCTCATGCATGTTTTTGCTTATGCAAACGTAAGGGATTGTCGTTAGTATTCAGGGTCTTCTGAGCTGATGTGTTTTTGCAAGAACTTGGCTGGAAGCATGATTAGAATTCGTCCCAGCTGAGCTGCTTCTTCCAGTGCAGCTTCATCCAATAGCCGCGGAGGGGGATAGAATAGGCCTTTTGTGATTATTTTTTTACATTGTTGGAAACATTTCAAAGGATCAGATTTTTTTTCTTCAGAAAAAAATGAACTCTGCTTTATTTGCATTCAGTCTACTTCCCCCAGGGCCTAAGAAGCACTGTAAATTTATGCTTTCAAAGTTAATAGTTTAAAATAAAAAGATACATCTCCTATTATTTTTAAAAAGATCCAAGATTTGCAAAGAATTCATGTGTCACTGACAATACTGATGAATCACATTTGAAAGGAGCATTGAGGAAGCAATTTTTGTTAAACAGGAAGTTTTTCTAGGCTGATAATGAAGTGTGAAGCTCCATCCCTGACTGTTGGAAAAATATGACTTAGATCAAGTCAATTAATCAATCAATAAATCCTTGAGCAAACAAACATAAACCTGAAAGGAAAAATAAAACAACTCAAAAGTTTTAGGAGAATTCCCAAGTGACGGACACTTGAGAAAGAACAGGTTGGGGTGCAAATCGTGAATTCACTAAGTTCCGCTGCAAGAGGCCACACTGGAGTTTGGACATGCAAACCTCAAGCTCTCCAGCCAGAAGGAGAACTGAGGCAGATACTGGCTTGTGGCTGAAGAAAACCCTGGGAAGTGAGAGTGAGTGAAATGGAGGAGACCGTATCTAGGGATCAGGACAAAGATGGGCATTAAGCAAAGAAGCCTTTGGGGGAGCAGCTAGAAAGATGATGAGGTGGTTGAGAGAACGTGGAGTCACAGAGTCGAGGCCAGGTAAAGCAGGACAGGGGCCTGGGGTTGGTGAGAACAAGGGTTGCTGGGTCTCTCAGGCGATGAGAGCTCAGGGCTGTCCAGGGGACTCGGTGCCGTGAGGGTGACACTAACAAGAGCCACTCTGGTGGGAGCATGAGGCAGAGGCAGACTACAGTGAAGACCAAGGTGGAGACAGAGCATAGACCACTTTCTCAGGAATTCAGCAGGGAAAGGATGAAAAATATCAGAACTGTGGGCTCCAAGGGATAATTTTATAAACTGGAAGAAGCTAGGTAAGCTTCACTGTTGTTAGGAGGGGTCCTGTTGAAAAGGGAAGCTGAAGACTTAGGATGGGAAAGGCAAAACATTTCCAAGAAGGTCACAGAACATGGAAACCAAAGCATACCCAAGACCATCTGACCGGCCAGTGATGCTTCTCGGAGGAGAGGACGCCAGAATCAGGGTACCGGAAGGATGAGTGGAAGGCATCCAGGCAAGGGGAGAGGAGGCAGGGAAACAACAATCCTTAAGCTAGCTTCTCCACCGAGGACTCTCAAACTTGCCGGAATTGAGTGGAAGAAAGTTCTCTTAAGTAAGTTTGTGGGGTTATAATTTTTCTAAACTCTCTGTTATAAGCAAAATGTGGGTTTGCTTATACAACGCTTATATTATGTATCTCCACCCAAGGTACATTTTTCATCTGGGTCATTTCCTTTAGAAAATGCGCAGCCAGTGGTAGTCAGTCTCAACTCCCAATGCCTGCAACTATTAAGGTAAGGGGTTGCCTTACTCCCTGTCGCATTTCCTCTGCCTTTCACAAGTGAATAGTTTCCTTATAATCATTGTGCTGCCTAATTAGAACCTGTCCATCTCAACCCAAAAAAGAGAAGTTGGCCTTTTAGGTGGTTGGGTTGGAACTCACTTGATGAAAGATATGTTTTTCAGTGGTGAGAAGTTGGGAGTTGGATCTGGATAGTTTAAGATCCAGAATGTTCTGTATGATGTACCATCCACAAGAAAAAGCAAGCTATTAAAGATAAAAAATGATTAATGTTTTTCAAAGATAATATTGTACACAAAAACTTCATACATGTAAGAAGATACTAAATGCATAAATAAGCACATGGTATAAGATTTGGTCTCTCCATTAATTTAAGAAATGTTTGAAGAAGTGAAATAGCATTTTCCCGTACTGAACTGGTGATTCTTTTAAATACTAGCAATTAAATCTACTGAATATATGATTAAATCAGTACCTTTAATCATTCTTGATATCAAAGTAAATTGAAGTCATTTTGTGAAAAATGACTTGGAAACATGAAACAAGAGATCAAAAATATCTTGACCAATTATGTTTCACTAGGGAGTTTATTTTAAGAAAATAATTTAAAATTTAAAAAAAAACATATATACAGTACACATGCACATACATATATACTGATACCCTATCAAGTAATCAATAAATCCTTGTGCCAACATAAACTAGAAAGAATAGGTAAAAATAAGACTATATATATATATATGTGTATATATATATATGTACATATATATATGGCAGATATAATTTAAACTCATACACTCGGGGTAAAAGAAGTATCCTATTTCTATAACTCAAATCAGTTTCTGATTCTGAAACTCAAATCTTCTGTGGTTCAGAAAAATTTAATCTCAACTATTGAGGTTTTCCTGAAAATAGGGTTAAACCAAGGTCTCTAGATAATGCTGAAGCTTCACAGACTGAAAGAGGTTGGCACCCGCTCTCATGGCACCTTGGTGATCGGTCTGTCTCTGCTGTTTCTATGTCATCTGCAGGACAGATGGGTCCCACATGATACACAACTCCTCTCCCTAGAGACCCGCCGCCTTTCTAGGGGTCCTGCCAGGATGAAGACCTTGGATTCCTATTTTCTTCTTGGTCTTAGTATTCCTTTCTTTCCCTCTGTCCAAGTGGGAGTCAGACCCAAATAAAAAGAGAAGAATCATGTTCTCACTTCTGATTTTCGAGAATCCCCTATCACTCTTATTATTCCTTCTCCTTCCGCCTCTGCCCAGCTGTCTCCAAAGGTTTGAAAATTACGATTGAAAAGAGAACGTTTATAGATGCCTATCCTTTGAGCCAAGCCCCAAGCCCTTCCATGCTAGGGCAAGAGCAGCCTCTCTGTGTTTTCATGGGAAGTCACAGACGCAGAGAAAAAGGATTATTGTAATATCTCAAAATATTATCCTGGCATACAGGCATGAACACTGTCATGACACAAAAATGGGTAAAGAAATTGGAAACATCAAAATTATCCAATAGTGAAAACTTGATCATAAACCAATCATCAGAGAAGACTCTTTTCAAATATTGCCATGATTTAATCTTCATAACAATCTTTGATTTAATATCATGTAACCAGAAATAGTTTGGAAGACAAGGCATCAAATCAGATGCATTACAGCCATCAGCAAAAAATGAAAGTGTTTGATATGTGGGTGGTAGGATTTTGTATGATTTATTTTTATAAAAATTATTATGTAACGACATTAAAAAGAAATAGATATTAGAGAAGAAAATACTTCTTCCCAGATTTGGAAGGAGAAATGAAGAAATCCTTGTGGATTTTGCCTCAAAGGGTAGTATGAAGATATAGTTCCAAGAATCCAAAGTCAACCCAGCTGCTGCCCATTGTCAGTGAGTTGGGATTGCAAAAAATGGAACGTTTCCTTCTTGACTTAATCTTCTCAAATACACTAAAACCTATTGTCTGACTCTTCAGATCTTATCTGTTCTTTCGATGCTGGAGAAGAATTTGGAAAGCATTAGTCGATAAGCTTTGGATAAGAGGTAAACAAAGCCTGACCCAACTGTGTTATAAGGAAGGGGAAATGCCATGGGCTGAACCCTCTGTGTTCCGGGTGCTGGGGTAGATATTTTAGCTCCATTGTCTCATTTAATGGAGTCCACTGGCTCCATTGTGCTAACGCGAAAACTGAAACTCACAAAGGTGAAGGAATTGGTCTAATGCCACTCAGTGACTGAGTCAGAATTCAGATTCTAGTCTGGTCAAGCCCAAATTCCCCGATGTTCCTCATGAAACTATGTTACCTCACCTTGAAATGGCCTCCTATAGGTTAGTCCATTCTGACTGCCTGAGGTAAAATTTTAAGAACACAGAAAACCTCGTTATCATCACAAATTAGTGGAAATACTAGATAATCTGTTTTTACTGAGCATCACAACACCATTAGTCATCACAGCCCAAAACATAAGCCACAAACTGTTCATTGGCAGCATAGGAAGATGCTATAGCCAAGGTCCCATTTGGAAATCCGCAGTCTCCTTAAGGATTCAGAGATTGGGAAAAATGCAAAAGAATTTTCCATTTTACCTCTTTGAGTTCAGTGCTTCCTAGACTCACTAAGTCATGAAATCCTTTCTATACTAATGCTGTCACAGTGCTTAGACCTGAGTTAATCAGCTTTTGGAGAACGTGACTGAATACTTAAGAAAACCTGCTCAGGGGAGGAAAGGTTTGTTCAGGCTCAGTTTCAGAAGTGTCAGTCCGTGGTCACTTGTTCCACTGCTCCTGCCCATGTGGCAAGGCGGCATCAGGATGGGGATGAAGATGATAGGGAAGGATGGTTCACCTTGCAGTAGTTAGAAACAAAGGCAGAGGAAAAGAACCCAAGGGGAAGGGCTGGGGACAAGACGTACCCTGGAATGACAGTGATCAGTAACCTCCTTCCTCCAAGTAGACCCCACTTCCCTGCAACCCACTCAGTTAATTCAGCAGATTAATCCATTGATGAGTTAATCCACTCCGTGAAACTACAGACCTCATGATGAAATGAGCTCCCCGAAGCCCACCAGCAAGTACCCAGACCTCCAGTGAAATGAATTTCTGCAGAGCACTTCGGGTCTCAATCAGAGCAGCCCTTTTGCACAAATGTGTCCCTCAGCCCAAGGAATGGGGCTCCAGGGAAAAGCTGAAAGGAACTATTTTCATGAATAGGGATTTCTTGAAGACAGTAGAAACAGTTACTCAGAGGAGGACAGAAGAAATGCTCCTCAGTGAACCAGGATGGTCTCACCAGAGCGAAGGCTCTAGGAAAGCAGGCCCCTCCGGCTTCCCAGGGGCCAGCAGCCTTGGGGACACTGGGAGGATGGCAGCAGATGACATGCGGGAGACTGGCAAGCAGAGCCTGGCAGGGAGGGGAGGTCCTCTGCGGCTCAAAGCCACCACCCTCAGCTGGGCAGCTGGAATCAGAGAGGAGGCCCCGTGTCCAGCTCAGAGCAGGCACCCAGTCAGGGTGTCCAGCGCAAATACGAAAGGTGGTAGAGTGAAGAGTTCGCTCGAAATGGAAAATCACCAAGTTCCAGGAGGTTTTTATGAGGAAACTGTACAAAGACGCAGCGCAGGCCGAAGGAAGCTTCAAGGGCGGCGGGGCTCCCAGGGAAGAGCTTCCGCTAGAAGCATTCACCGCGCCTCTCTCTGCGAGGAAGAGAGCTATGCACAGAGCCCGCTGAGAACTGCGGCGTGGGAGTGGGAAGGCACAGTCCAGGGGCAAGGAACTGGGAATGGGCTAAAGAGCTTGCGCAAAAACAACCAGCAAGCTGTGGGTTATTATTACTGACAAGATTTCTGGGGAGGCCTTAAAACGCAGCATTGCATGGAGAGATTAAAAATCTAAGAAGTTCAGAATTTCAGAACTTTTAAATATCAGAAACTCATGGTTAAACCCGGAAAATACGCAACTATGTATACAATTTGGTGGAAGTGAGCCTCCACTTCCCAATTCTGTAGCCCGCTGAATTGGCCTCCTACTCATTTATGAGGAGCAGGCTGAGTTACTGCATCTGTGCTACCTGCTTTTCTTCCCTCAGATGGGGTACTTGGGCACCGTGGCGGCGGGTTTACCTGTGGACAAGCCCTCTCGATACATCTGAGTGGCATCGCTGGGCAGCTCAATAGAAAGGCTCTCTGCCACCTCAGGGGCCAGCCCCCCGGACTCCCAGGGAGCTGCTATTCTTGAAACTTGGGTCTCTGTGTTCTTAAAAAATGTGCTTGGAAGCCACATGGATGCCTGGAGAATTGTCCAAACTGTGTGGAATGCAGAGCCCAGAATTCCAATGACCAAAAATACATGCACACAGTCAGGTTTGTCTTTTGGAGAGACTAACCGGGAAAAGGTGCAAGAGAGACCAGGAGAAGGTGAAGCAACTCTGTTACTAACCACAGCAGAGCACCGTTACTACGCACAGGACTACAGAGACAGGGGACGGGGCGATGGCCTCACCAGCTCAGGAAGCCTGACCTGTACCAGGCCTGCCCAACAAGAAAATGGACCACAAATAGGGAATTGTCCAGTAGTAGGAGAACCACAAAGGAGACGCAAACCCTGCTGGAGACATTGCCCGAAACAGAAGAAATGCTCAACTTGTCTCTTCCTTTTATCTCCTCAAGCTCCTGCCAGCTTTTCCCATAAACTCAGTCTGATCTCAAGTCACTTGGCGAGGGATGTTAGGAGCCGTATGCCTCCACAGCACAGGACAGGTGAGAAGAAACGATGGGATGGATGTAGATCAAACAGTGAGTGATCACCTGCCACTACTCCGGATTTCCCTCATCAATACTACCAGTGACCTTCACAGCGCCAGATAGCATGACTAATCCCCATGGAAGCCTCAGCAGTACATGATTCAGTTGGTTGCTTTTTTCTTCTTGAAGTGTATTCTTCATCTAGTTTCTGGGACGCATCCTTTGTGCTCTGGTTTCTCCCCTGTATCATCTCTACAGTTCTGTAATTCCTTTTGCTGGTTTCTCCCCATGTCTCCATCTTCTAGTTCTAAGTCAAAGACACTCAGGATTCTTTCCTTTCTTATTTTTTACTATTTATTCTTAGTCCTCAGGTAATTTTTTTTTTTTTTTGAGTCAAGTTCTCCCTATGCGGTTTAGACTGGTCTTGTGCTCACTTTGTATCCCAGGCTGGTCTTGAACTTGCAAGGATCCTCCTGCCTCAGTCTCCCAAGTGCTGGAATTACAGATGTGCACCACCACACCCAGCAGTCCTCAGGTAATGTTATCTGGACCCACGGATGTAAGTGCTACCTACCTAGACATCATCACTCTGAAGTTACCCTGATACGCTGTCAGTGGTGTGCCCGACTGCCTGATGGACAGGCTGTTCCAGTGAATATTAGTACGCATCTCACATAAAATATGTCCTAAGTTTTTTAATGTTTTTCTTCTACAAAATTGCCCTTTTCTCACTTTCTGAGCTCAGTTCTGTGCTCATAGCAGATGTGGAATGCACATGTACTCCTATAAATATTATGAATATATTTTCCATGATCATTATGAAGTATTTCATTCAACAAATATTGGCAGGGCGCCCTAGAAGGGCCAGCCCTGCACTAGTCACTAAGTAAACAGAAGTGAATCAGACATGGTACCTGACCTGAAGGGAGGGACAAGTGGGAAAGATGACCATTGTGCCTGTTCGCACATAAAATTACATCCCCAACCCAGCTCAGAGTTCCTTAAGAACTCGCGTGTTGTTGCAGTTTTTGAGTTGAAATACTGGCTTTTCTGAGTAAGAAGTAGGATCTTGAAGTCCCTTCCAGAAACCGGAGAATGTAGAGTAATCAAACCAAAGAAAAGGCCGGGGCCTCATCAGCAGTTGGTAGACTTCTGCTCTAGAATGCCCTAACAACAAGACTCCACCCACTACTTTTGTTTTACTGTTAGTAGTATTTATTCCAAGCCCTGATCTTTTATGTTGATGAAATTTAGTGTCCAGGGTAGAGATAAACACCTTGCTTAGCATCACTCTCTAAGCTGGGTAGGAACAGAGCCCCCAATACTGACCTCCAAGTTGACAACCCAGCACTATTTTTACAGCGGCATCGTGTACCTTTTCATAAGGTTAATTCTCTCGCTCTCAGAGAAACAGAATCATAATGCATCAAGGAATCCTAGAGTTCATACATGATTCACCTTACATCATACAGCTATATACACTGGGTGTGTCTGTGAAGTAGTGAACTCCCCCATCAGAACCCATTTGGGGGCAGCCCTTTGAACCCCTCCTTTAGAAAGTTCTGTTTACAGAAATTTTAAATCTTCCTTCCCCAACCTCAGCACTTTTATTTATTCTTTTAAAAAAGGATAAAAACAATACAGAATTTCAAAAAAAAAAATAAAAGGAAATTAACACGTTATTATATTGCATATTGTTATCTTGAGAGTAGTTGTTCACAGTACAAGACTCAGACAGGAAAAAATGATCAAACAGACAATGAAAGCACAAACTGTTCTTTTTGATGAATGAACAGGGATTAGCAGTATAGTTATCTATCGTGTATATATTTACATGCACACATATAAACATGTATACATATATGTATATGATCTTTTCCCTTTTTTCTTTTCTCCTTTCCCCTATCCCAGATGTTCTTTCCTTTTGAGCACCTTCTTTCTCTTTCATTTTCACAATATCTATTGTATACTTTGGATCTTATTTACATTTTTTTATTTACATTAGGGAGACAATATATTTACACATGTGAGTCTAATTTATTTCACTCACGAATATGGTTTCCAGTTGCACCCATTTACCTATAAAAGCATCAAGTTTATCCTTCTCCATAGCTGAGCAATACTCCGTTGCATAAAAACACCACGTCTTTTTTATCCATTTCACAGTTGATGGGCATTTGGGTTGTTTCCAAGATTCAGCCATCACAAATTTTGCTACTATAAACATGGGTGCACACAAATCACTGTAGCATGATGTTTTCAATACTTCTGGGAAAATACCCAGAAGGGGAATAGCTGGATTGAATGGGACCCCCAATCCTACTTTTTTGAGGAATCTCCACACTGATTTCCACAGTGGTTGCACCAGTCTACACTCCCACCAACAGTGGAGAAGGGCTCCTTCCCCCACACAGCCCTGCCAACATCCATTATTGACTGATTTCTTGATGACTGCTGCTCCCTCTGAGTTGAGATGGAATCTCAGCACTGCTTCAATTTGCATCTCTCGAATGACCAATGATGTTGAACAATTCTTCATATATTTATTTGTCTTTTGTATTTCTTCATTTGAGAAGCATGTGTTCATCTCAGATTACAATTTTTGGATTATGTCTTTAAATTTGGGGGGCCTGATGCTTTTCAATTCTTTATATGTTCTAGATGTAAGTCTTTTGTCTGAGGGACAGTTGGCAAAATTTTTTTTCTGTTCTTTGGGTTTTCTTTTCACTCTCTTGGTGATCTATTTTGATGTGCAAAAACTTTTTAGTAAGATGAGATCCCAATTGTGAATTCTTGGAAGTACTTCCAATGTAGTTGCATTTTGTTCATAAACTCTTTGCCTACTCCTATATCTT
>RJWM01027308.1:0-26986 GCA_004363535.1 Dasyprocta punctata
TCCTTTGCTTTCTTTTCCTTTCCTTTCCTTTTTTCTCTTCCCTTCCCTTCCCCTCCCCTACCTTTCCTTCCTTTCCATTTTCTTCCCTTCTTCCTTCCTTTCTTCTTTCCTTTCTCCCTTCCTTCCTTCCTTCCTTTCTCTTTTCAGGTACTGGGTATTGAACCCATGGCCTCATGCATGCTAGGCAAGCAGTCTACCACTAAGCTATATCTGCAGCTCAACTGCATTTCTAATGAGCTATATCTTGGCATCAACTTTGGTTGCTCTTTAAAAGAAAGTTACTCTAAAGTGTGTTTCAATTTGTTCATTCATGGAATAGTATTTATTGAGTAACTACTATTTGCCAAATACTATTCCAGATGATTGGGAAGCAACAGAGAAGAAAATAGATGAAATAGTGTCTTCCTATAATGTACTGAGAGGAAAACTGTAGACCTAATAAATAATAATGTGGTAGGTCAGGAAGCATCAGTGCTGTTGAAACTGAAAACCTAGGCCAATGCCCTTTAGGGTCATGAAATATTAATAAAAATAACAATTACAAAATCACCTCTCCTTTTGTGGGTGAAAATACCTTTAATGAACTGCTTTTGGCTCTTTGGTACCTATCATTGGGTGTAATCCCAAACTGGCCTGCTTGTACTTCAGTATAATAATATTTTGTGCAGATTCTTCTGTGTGCCGTACTGTAGGGGTTATTACGTTGTGAAACAATTCTTGCGCCAATGAGCTGCCAGAAAGCAATGGAACTTCGCAGGAGGTTATGGTTTTCAAAGGGGAAAGAGTAATTCCGCCAAACGGGAGTGTTTCCCACTGCTCTGTCTCCCTCCTGGGAAATAGAAGGGTGCTGCCTTCTTGGGCTTAGGTTTGGGCTAAGATATGAGAAGCTGAAATCTATCTAATTCTATTCAAATTTTTGAAGGTGGAGGGTTAGGCTGGAGCTGGCACCATGGGGATAAAACCCAGAGTAAGAGAGCCAGGGCCCCAGCCCTGACTTCAACAGAGCACAGCCCACATTGGGTTCCCCCTCTGATTGTTAATGTGGGCCGCCCATTATCTAGTGCAGGGTGGATGCGTATAACATCGCAGAGCACTGACCGGTGGGTTCACAGGGACACTGATGTGTATTCAGGTTCTGCTGTGGGTTGGGCACTCTGCTACCCTCTTGCCCACCCAGCTCAATTTGCAGAGCAAACCTATGAGGTAGAGATTATTTCCCCCACTTACAGATGAGGCAGCTGAAGCTTAAGAGAGGTGAAGCCATCTGTCCAAGTCACACAGCCCGGCAGTGGTGGAAGGGTTGCTTCACCCCAGGTTTGGTCTGACTCTGTGTCCAGATCCTCATTCCTCTCCTGCCTCTGTCCTTAGCTTTGGAAGATTTGGGGTTTGGAGGACTGGGTTTAGAATGACTGAGCAAATCTTGCTGCTTTCATTTGGCATCCGTCCATCTTTTCTTACTCATAAAGGGCTCTGCTTGAGCCAGGAAGGGAGGGATAGAGATCTTATTTAAGAACAAACTGTCTCCTCTTCCCCACTCCTCCTTGCCCACCTCCAGCTTCTGGAAATGCCACGAAGACCAAGGAAGCATGTAGAGCTGGTGCGGTGTTTCCCAAGAATCAGGGTGCTTTGGCATCTTGGGGACCAGGCCTACCCCATGTGGGAGAGAGGTGGGGGGCTTCCACACATCCTCAGTGAACAGGGAGAAATGGATCAGAACCATGCTCTGGGCTGGACCAGTGTAGTTCACATCTCACCTTAGCCACTGGCTGAAGGGAGTCTTTAAGAAGATCATGTCACCTGTCTTGGGCTCAGTGTTCTCAGTATCATCCCCTGTAAAATGGGAGTGATCACAGCCCTCACTTCACAGAGTGGGAGTTCAGTAGGCCATGTCCCTAGTGAGCAGAAGATAGAAGTACCCCTGGCTTCACTGCCTATCATAGTTTAAAGCACCAGAGGAGAAAATAAACCAGAATGGAACCAGAAATAAGGCAGCGAGATGTGAGGACATTTGTGTCGGCAGGCGGCATGTCGCTGCTTATTTTTAATTCCTGTTCCCACACCCGCTTACTCATTTTTGTTTCCCTTACAGAATCCTCATCCCACCCCACTAAAATAAATGCACCTTGAAATGAGAGATGTATCTTATTTTGAGAGTTGAATAATATGCTCTGGGGAGACTTCATTTGTTTCTCTTGTTTTTTTTAGGAACTATGTATCCCCAAAGGAGGCAATTGGATGTTCTTCCTTTGTTTGTCTGTTGTCGAGGGTCATCTTCTGTGATTAGAGGATCAGAATAGAGAAAACTGTCAGTTACTAGTCAATCATCTAACTTATTTTTAATTTTTATTCATTTGTCATTCACTCATTCGTTCATTCATTCATTGATGCTGACAGTTGAACCCAGTGTCTTGTACATGCCAGGCAAATGGTCTACCCCAGCTCTGTCGAACCCATTTTTGCTGGGCACCTTCTTTCTCTCTCTCTCTTTTTTTTTTTTTTTTTTTGCGGCACCAAGGATTGAACTCACAACCTCGTTCCTGCCAGACAGGCGCTTAAGCCATTGAGCCAAACTCCCAGCCCTGGTTTTTTGAGGCAGGGTCACACTATGTAGCTCAGGCCGGCCTTGGGCTCTCTTTGTAGCCCAAGCTGGCCTTGAACTCACAATGCTCTTCCTACCTCAGCCTCCCAAGTGCTGGGATGCGCCACCACGCCCAGCTCACTGAGCAATCTTCCATATGCCTAGCACTGGGATAAGAGGAACACAGACCTGTTCACTCTTTTTCCTAGCCATTCTGTGATTTCCAACATTGCTCTCTGTCTGATTGATGAAATGAGGATATGATCAGGCAGTATGGAACCATCGCTGGAACCATCGTTGGAAAACCATAAGCCCAGTTCTTTTGTCCATTTTTGGATCGGGCTTTCAACTTTAACTAATGCCAGCCAGGAGCGACGGCACATGGTTGTAATCCCAACACTCAGGGAGGATGAGGCAGGAGGACCACGAGTTTGAATACTTAGCAAGGCCCTTTCCTAAAATTAAAAAAAGAAAAGATAAAAAGAAAAAGGGCTGGGAATGTAGCTCAGTGGTAGAGGAGCTCTGGGTTTGATCTCCAGGACCAAACAAAAACAAAACAAAATAAGACAAAAAAAAAAAAAAAAAGCATGAGTTAGTGCCCATTCACAGGGCAATTAAAATGATTCAGAATATCTGCTTATAAATACACACCTGAACAGTCCTTTTTTGTGTGTATCAAAGGTTAAAGAAACAGAATTATGAAGCAAAGTACAGGTCCCTAAAGGCAACAACAGTGAGACAACAAAACATAGTTCCTGTTTGAGACCAAGGTTTCAATCCTGTTTTGGAACCAAAATAAACACACACGTAGCGACAGCAGGTAACACCACCCGCTCTATAATTAGGTCCGAAATTGCCAGGTGCAGGCGGAAAAGCCGTGGGAGTTCAGAGCAGAGGGAGCTCTCTCGCGCGTGGGGAGCGGGGAGGCTTCCGCAGGAGGCTGCGGTGCGGGGCTGAGCTGGGCAGCGCGGGCGGGAGGCAGCGTTTCGGGGAAGAGGGGAGTCCGCCGCGTGGCAGGCAGCAGGTGCCCACGGAGGACGCAGGCATCTTAGATAAGAAGCCGTACTGCCCGATGGGTGTGTACCTTTTCTATTGCTGCAGTAAGACTAGCACACTTGGTACCTTCAGACAACACACGCGCGCAAGCTCACAGGTCTACGCGGGCCTCTCCAGGCTAAGATAAAGATGTCTCTGGGGGCTGTGCTCCCTTCTCAGGGAAGATGCCATGTCTTTTGATGTGCAAGACACATCCTAATTCTTTTTACGTCCACCCCACCTCTTAGTCTTCTTCGCATGTGCAAAAGATCTTCCTCCCTGTTTCCTATTATCTGTGGTTGCCTCTCTCTGTCTCTCCTGTTCTGCCTTCCTTTTCTACTTTAAGGATCCTTGTGATTACATGGAGCCCACCTGGATATCAGATAGTCTCTCCTCTCAAGCTTAGCTGACTAAGCTTGAGAGGAGAGATTGTCTGCAGCCTTAGTTGGGCCTGCTATGTGAGTTACCACGTTCTTAGAAATTAACATGGACATCTTTGACTGGGGAGACATCTTCCCACCAACCAATAAGGACATTATTTTCAATGACCGCAGCTTGAGTTAGGATAACTCATTCTTAGGATAACTCATTCTTACTTTGATCAGCCTTGCATTTCTTTAGAAAAATCAAGCTCAAGTGGTGGATTGATTATAGTGCTCTGACATCAGTAATTTTCAGCATATTGAGATTTCAAATGAGAAACAAAGGCATACGATTTGTCCAGAGTGGAGGTTGCCCTATCTGGGAAAGCCGGGACACTCATCCCTGCCACCCTGCCCCCTCTTTGCCTGTACCCCCTGCACCTGCACCACCAGGCTGCTGCCTCCCAGTTGCCCTCTGCCACCTCATGCTGAGGCTTTTTCCCCCTCTGAGCTGTAGTCCTCCTCCCTGAGGCACAGTTCTGACTCCACCTCTGTGAAGCTTTCTCATTCTCCCAGTTGGAATGGATTCCTCTCTGACCTTTTCTTCTTATGATTAGTGCTATAAATGCAAAATACATTGTTTGCTTTGTACCATTGGGTTGGAATGCCAGTTCCATGATGGCAACGTGGCAGGGACCTTGTCTGCCTTGCTTTTGACTGGAACCCTAGTACCTGGAACAGTGTCTGTCACATGGTTCCTGCTCACTGAATGAATGCATGAATCTTCCTATAATAATGCTATTAATTAACAGTCATTGCTCATTAAGAATAGACACTATTCCTCTTATAGCTATTCATTGAATTAGTATTCACAACAACTCAATAAATAAAGACCCTTTGCCTGATTTTACAGTTGTGGAAGTGAAAGTTCAGAGGTTGATTAACTTTCCCTGGTGGTAAACATTGGATCATCCTAAGGTCAGTTTGATTGTGAAGCTCCCTTTTAAAATTTCAGACTGGAGTTTCTCAGAGTGGTTCCCACATTGGGGGCATTCTGAAGAATCCTACAGAATGTGTTAGACATGAAGATCTTTGAACCCAGCCAAGACCTGTTTGAGTTGGATCCAGCAATCTGTGTTTTGACAAGCATTCCTAATAATCTTGACACACCCTAGATTCTGGGACCCACCGTCCTAGGTTGTTCTGGGGTGGTTCTCAAATTTCACTGTCTTAGGATGCCCCACCCCGCCCCCAGCCAGGGAGATTTTAGGACTCAGACTATACTTCTATCAGAATTTCTGGGTTAGGCATGGTGTCCTGGGCTTTGTGTTTTTTAAGCTCCTCTGATGCACCTAACGTGCAGGAAGGATGAGCAGCATTATATGTCCCGTCTATCGACTTTGAGTTAATTCCTTCTAGGAGAGTGTTTTTTAAGCTTCACTGTGCATAGAAAGCATCAGATCTTATTAGGAGACAGTTACTGATTCAGGAGGTCAGCGTTGAGGTTGGAGATCTTCTCTTTTCCGAGCTCCTAGGGGTGTAGCTGATGCTTCTGGTCTGGGGACCACACTTTAAGTAGCCAAGCTTTCCAGTTGAGTAAGTGCTGTCTGAGATAGTAGATGTTAGCTACGTTTGGCTATTTCAATGTACATGAATTAAAAATAAATAAAATTAAATACTCAATTCCTCATCCATCTCACCTATATCTGAGGTACTAAATAGCCCTCTGTGGCTGGATGCTACCATATTGGACAGAATCAATCTAGAAAATTCCATTCCTCTAGAATAGTCTATTGGACCATTTTGCTCTAGAAAGTGTTTGTGATAGGAAACACTGTGACTTTTCAGTTTTTATATGTCTAGACACGTATGCATGCAGTGAAGGCTTAACAAAAGTATTTTGAAGTAGTTTTTCTTAAAAAGTCAGTGTCTAAAATAATTAACTTTCTGAAATGTATGTTAGAAAAACCACGAGTTGCAGTTATTAAAAGAAACATCCCACTCACCATAACTCTGCCCAAATTAAATTAAATACACTTGAGGTTTCATTAAGGAAAAAAGTATGAAAGAGGCTTCAGGCCTGGCTTAACCCCAGCTTCTTCCTCAGGACCCCTTACTTTCTGCTGCTGTGAAATGGCCTTTGGCTTCTGAAAGGAAAGGTCTTTGGTTCCCCCTACAGGAAGGTCCTGGAATTTACTGGATTAGTTGGAGATTAGATGATGGGAGAGAGGAGGAGGGAGAAACCTTGGCTCCTATTCAAATGGGCCTTTTTGTGGTTAGTGGTGGAGGGGATAGGCTCACTGTTAGCGCCCACAGGCTGCCTGGCACCAGACAACTGGACACGACCCAACTAGTGTGACCATACATCCCTTCCCCTGCCTCCTGCTAGAGGATCTGGGTCCCTGAGCCCAAGCTTTGGACATGTGCACCTGTGAGTCCTCAGAGGTCGCCTGGTCCCCATCTTGAGGTGATACTGTCTCCTGCCTCAGTATCTAGGTTCTCTAAGCTTAAAGCCTTCTAGGTAATCCCCCTACCTGTAGCTTGTAGTTTCCTTGAAAATAATAATAATAATAATAATAATAATAATAAAATAAAGAAAAGGAAAAGCGTAGTTTCCCTTTTTGAGGCTGTCTTAGAGGAAGAGAAAGCAATGCTAAATAAAAAGTACTTATAAAGTACGTTTATGAACAGAATGGTGTTGGATGTGTTCCTTTTACACACACACAGGTCACATGTATATTACATTCATGTTACACGCACATTACATATATATTACATGCATACATGTTTGTATATGCTATACATACATAATACTCTCAGATATTTTGCCTCACAATACCAGGAAACAGGTGTCATTTTAAGGCCCATTCAACAGACGAGGAAACTGAGAGAGGTATTAATTAACTGGTTGAGAGTCACGTAGCAAGTATGTGACTGAGCCACGCTTTGAGCCCAGGCAGTCTGCCTCACAGTCCCTCTTCCTCAGTGTGATGCTATTCTGTCTTTCAAAGCATGAACTCACTGAGCCATTACATTTAAACTTTAAAAATAAATCTCAGAGTTCTACCCAATCAGATAAGCCTAAATGTAGCTTCATTCTTGTTCTAGTTCCCTGTCAAAAGGCAGAGAGACTCCTTCACGGATATCAGTGGTTCTCACAAGTGAGAAAAAAGAAATTAAGAAGAAAATAACTCCATTCATTTCATAAAATTGAGTTCACACCATTTCTGTGACTTCCCAATTGCTTTCCCCATTTTTGGTCAGTTCCGTCATTTGAGCTTCTCGGCCTGCTCTATACAAGCAGCCCAATTAATAAAAAACAAGCCATGTTATTGATAGTCCATCTTAAAATAGTGTCACTTTAGAGATTATCTGCTGTGATCTGAGTATCTGTGTTCTGCAAAATTGAATCCTGGTGTAGCGATGTTAGGAGGTGGGATGTGTGGAACGTGGTCACAAGGGTGGAGCCCTCACACTGGTATTAGTGCCTTTGTAAGAGATGTCTGGGAGAGCTTGTTTGTCCTTCCCATCCTGTGAAGACACAGATGATCTAGGAAGCAGGGAACAAAGCCTTCAGTGGATATGGCATCTGCTGGCACATTGACTTTGGACATCCCAGTCTCTAGAACTGTAAAGAATAAATTTCTTTTATTAATAAATCACCCAGACTAAGCTATTTTCTTATAGCAGACCAAATGGATTATTCCCACACCATTAATTTTTGAAGTGGGGAGAATTTAGTGGCACCATGCACCTTGGGAATAGCATTGAGACCAAATTGCTGTAGTGTGGCAAGAGTAACGAACTCATCATTAAGTTCTGCTCTGTGATTAGGCTCTGGAGCAGGCAGCCCTCGCAAAGCAGAGTGCTAAAAGTTTGGATATATTTCAGGAAGCTCATTGCTGTTCCAGTAGCAGCTAAAACTGCTTCTGGAGAAATTATGCCTCTCTACGTGAATTCCAATTGTGTTCCCTTGATATTGCTTTGTCAGGGACCTGCTTTAAATAAGACACCCTCTGTAGGTAGCAGAGAGTCTAAATCCTCATTGACTTGCAGGGCTGTGTTATGTGCCAAATTGGAAATAACTTCTTAAAATGGATGTCTTCAAAGAATGAATTCAGCAGCAGGTTTTCGTAGATGCCAAAACCTATCCAGATGGCTGTACTTCATCTGGGTGTTATGGGGACAGCCTCCTCGAGCAACCTAAATCTCTAGGACTGAAAGTATATTTACCTTTGCAGCATCTTCAAAAAATACATGCCTCAAGTTTTTTCCACACAATCAGGGCTATGACAGATAGACCTGGCAAACAGATTGGGTGGGAAGAAATGAACACCAAGAAGTAGCTAGAAGCACAACTGCATTCATTCAACTGAACACCTATATGCAAATAAGCCAAAGATGGGGAAAACGTAACTCTTGCCTTTATGATATGTTGGTAATTTAATCAAGTAGGTGGATAAGGAATAATAAAAATATAGGAACTTGGAGGACAAACAGATGGAAGAAAGTTAAGCATCTCAATTCTAAGTACATTTTGACTATCTAATAAATAAATATTTTCCTTCTATAGCATTTGAACTCCAGTGTGGTCTGCAAATTGGAATGTGACCCAGAAGTTTATTAGAAAGGGAAATTCTCAATACGACCACCCCAAACTTTCAGAATTTGACTCTCTTGGCGTAGGGGTTGATGAATCCGTCTTAAATCCTACGGGAGATTTTTATGCAGGCTAAGAAGACCTTAACAGTATATTAGAATCACTGGGGTGCTTGGATACCTCCTCCTGTCCAGAACAGACTGTCCTTCAGAACAAGTACATCAGAATCACTGGCATAGGACTCAGCCATCCCAATGGCTTCATGTTCCGTGCATAATTTCACTGTCCAGCTAGGATTAAGATGACCTGAACAGTGGTAGTTCTTATTCCAGAGAGACACACCTGAATACCTGAGAATTTTTTTACAACTCACATACCAAAACATTTAGGCCCCTTCCAAAATTTATTGAGTCAGACAATCTGGTTGAGATTAAGGACAATTGCTGTAAAGCCTGTATACTACATCAGTGTTCACCAACCTTTAATGTGTACCAGAATCACCTGGAGGTCTGGTTGAAATACATATTTCTAGGGGCCCATCCCTAAAATTCAGAAGCAAGTACTCATGTGGGGTTCGGGTCAGGGATGAGGATTTGCAGCGCTGTCCAGTTTCCAACAGATGTTGAAACTGCAGGTCTGGAAACTCCACTTTGAGGTCTACTGGTCCACTGAGTGTGAGGCTGAACTTGAATTCCAGTAGCAGATTGCTGTGCCCGTTTCCAGGATTCTGATATCCAGTAAACCTGCTACTTTAATGCTCTAAAACATCAGTACTTTTACTGATATAATTTTGAATTTCATGATACTTTTGAAATTAAAATCCTGAGATATTCCCAGCATACTATATTCCACATTATAGTTTCAACTTGAATGAAGGAATTCTCTTTACAAAGCCTTCCGATCTTTCACGGAATCCCCTTGCAAAGCCTTCCAAGTCCTGGGTTATTAGTGAGAGGGAACATCTCTGCTTGTGTTTAGTACTCACTAATATCTCCTCCAGAGCCAGTTTGCTTGCTATCTCTTCTTCACTTTCTGATAGTGGGACCGGATCAGTTCATTTAAAAAGTAGGAAAAGGATGTGTTGGAAGGAGAAGAGAAGAAGTCCCTGGTCTGATTCCCATCCCTTCCCTGGAGCCTGACCCTCTTTCCTCAGTGATAGAACCCTTTGGCTTGTTACTCCTGAGGATTCTCCCAGAGTCTAATTGGGATCATTGGAGATACCTAGATCACTGGAGATACTTAGACCTGGACTTAAACCAGCTTGCAAGATGGAGAGGGAATGATGAGCAATGGCCATCTGAGAATTTCACAAAACACATTGTGTAACTCTAAATAGAAATCAAATACCAATATGGCGCCCCTGTACTCCCATATCACAAGGACTGAATTTAGCTTCTCTCTTTAAGGCCATACAGGAATTTAGCAGCCCTTCTCACTAAAGGGTACCACTGGCTTGTTATTTTCCTGGTAGATTGCAAAATTTGACCCTAGTCAGATTGAGGGCACAGAAAACTCTTCTCTTTTGTAAAAACCTAGTCTCATAGTTTTCGTCCTGTATTATATAGCCTCCCTTATCACCTTGATTGTTTACCTTTCTGTGCATTTCTTTTCTTTTGACTCAATTGGCTGCTAAGTAGTTATCAGCTGTTCTCATTCCAGTCGCAAAAATTACTCCATCTCCATGACTTTGGAAGTTCCCTGTCACAGGTGTTCATGCATCTTTCTCTGCTTCCTTGAATTTAACCAGTTATGACCTTGCCTCTGGTCTTCTGTTGTGGAAGTAGTTTCACGAGTAATATATACATGCCTGGCTTATCAACTAGACCTGGAGTTGGTCAATTCATCCATCACCTATTTTTGTAAATAATGTTAGTAGACAGCTCCACCCATTCATTTATATATATATATATATATATATATATATATATATATATTGCAGTGAAATGTAGACTCAGGGTCCACAGAGACTAAAATATTTACTGTCCTGTTCTTTACAGAGAGGCTATTGGTAGTAGCTGTGTTATATATATTTTATATTCCTCTGAATGCCTGGCACAGTATTTTGTATATGATAGTGTTCATTGTGACAAAATATCTAAGAAGCACTGCTTAAAGGAGGAAAGGTTTATTTTGGCACATGGTTTCAGAGGTTTCAGTCCATGGTTTGCTGTCTCCAAGGCAGAAATAGGGTAAAAGGGCTTGGTGGTGGAAATCATCTCAGCTAATAGTGGCCAGGAAGCAGACAAAGAGAAAGAACCAGAGAGGAAGGGTCCAGGGTCAAGATACAGTCCCCAACGTCATGCCCTCATGATCCACTCACTTCAACTAGATGCCACCTCCTAAATTTTCATCACTTTCCAATAATACCATCAAATTATAGTTTCACCCACTGATGAAGGTACTGGCATTATAATCCAGTCACCTTCCAAAAGTCTACCTCCAAATATGTGAGACTTTGGGGGGACAGTTTATATCTAAGCTATAACAAACAACTACTAATCAGTTTTTGATAAATGAGGTGTGAAGTTTCTGAGATCATTAGAAATGTAACAGCAAAAAAAAAAAAAATTACTCTGTCTCCTGCCATCATTACTATCTTGTATTATGTCACAGGTATTAGATTAAGCTCTTTACATGCATTTCTCATTTAATCCTCTCAACAGCCTTACAAGGTAAGTTGAAGAACCCGGAAGTTAGAGAGGTGAACTGTCTTAGCAGCTATGTGGCTTTAGCAAGTGCTACAGCAAGAATTTAAATTTAGATCTTCATTACCTCAGTGCCTAGGTTTCTAAGTACTTCTAGTTATTCATTGTTCAATTCTAGAACTGATACTTGTTGAAAGACAAAACTCTACCAAAACCCTTTCCATGAGGTAAACAAAACCGCCCCATGTCATAAAACAGTTGGGATGGACTTGGCGAGTGTTCCTGAAAGTTAGGTCTCCTGAAATTTCATTCTTTGGGTGCCCTTAGCCTTGACCCTATTTAAAAAAAAAAAAAAAAAAAAACTCTATCCATGTGTTAATAGCACTATGGTCATCTGCATGTATTATGTATTTGTCTGCTCAACAAAGCTTAAAACAAGTGTAATTATAATCTGTTCATTGCTGTGGTGGGCTTGGAGTTAAACTGTGAGCAAGATATGTTTCCCTGCTGTGGAGAAGATGAATTTGTAAACCGCAGGTTGCAAACCCCAATATTGAGAGGGGAAGGAAGGCAACGTGAGTGCAGTGTAGCAGGTGAGAGCTGTCTGCAGCGGGAGAGGAAGTATTCCTCGTAAAGGTGGGGGCGCTTTACGTCATCTCTGGCAGATTCTGCCGTACTGACCCCTTCTCCTTGTCCAGGGGCAGCTACTCCTCATCCCTTTCCATTGTTTATTGGCCATAGTGATTTGCCGTGGGGAACTGGTGTGGGTCGCAGCGTTATCTTTCTGCTTGAGACCCCGAATTCTGGAGCCTTCTTTATAGGAAATGGTCACTTTTAGGCTGTTTCCCTTCCTGCCACATCTGTGTTACTGTATTCGCTGCAAAGCCTGTAATCTAGCACCCGCTGACACCACCAAACTGCCTGCGGCAGCTGAATTAACCAACAAAAATTCTGACTGGGGTAAGTGACTATTTCAGCAAGTTTGAAACACTGTAACGTAAGTTTGCAAACAGTATCAGTTCTTCTTCAGACATTAGGAGCTAAGTGCACATTGTCTGAGGACTTCTTATTCTCATTTAAACATTTTTGCTTGTTTGTTTGTTTGTTTTTATTCCTGTGTTAGTACCAGTGCAGCTCGTCTGGTGGGAAGGAAGGAGCTGGGCTCCCTTGGGCACCCCAGAGGGCTGCTCTGCGCCAGGCTGTGTGTCCTCTTCCCCAGTCCCAGTCCCATTCCCAGCCCCAGCGCCTGTATTTTCCACGCCACTGTTCTGAGATTTATTGTGCGGTGCTGCCCCCTAGTGAGAGAGAGGGGGAATGGACAACTGAGTTGCTGTTGCCCTCAGAATTATCTCTAGGAATCCAGACTAATTGAACTCAGCTGGAAAAAAAAGCCCTACTTTTGAACTTTTAGAAAGTAACGCATCTCTCAGAGGGTACCCAGCCTCTGTGAAGAAAACCATAAAAAGGCAAATATCAGGTGAGCAGCAAGGATTTGGAGACATTGGCCTATGTGTTCGGGTTAAGCAGAAACTGAAACTAACTTCCCATATAAAACCAATCCAAATGGATTTCCGGGGTGAGTCAAGGGCAGGAAATCTAGCCTGGCTCTAGAATAAAGACATCACTCATTTTCACTAAAATACAGGATGTGTCTTCTTTGATTTGCACAATCTTTTTAAGCCTGATTGGATAGTCTCCTTCTGTCTTTTGACTGAAATTAGTTTTGAATTGAAAGGCAATATTGAAGCGATCTGTCACTACTTTTCACACGTTACTGTCACTGAACGAAGGCACAGATCCTGAATAGATCTGTGTATCAAACCCGAGCAGAAATAGGAACTTTATTAATAAACTTGAGTCTAGTCATAAGATGTGTACCCACCCCAGTGCAGCAGAACTGATTTATGAACCGGAGCTACAGTCCTTGCGTGAGAACTGAACTATGTCTACCTAAGTGTCACTCTTTTGTTCCTTCCGTTGACTACCTGAGGGGAGGTCCCAAAGGCCATGTGTGTGGAAGGTAGGAGGGCTCTTCAGATGATTTGCTTTCTGCTGCCTAGCAGATCCAGCATAGTATAAGAAGCCAAAAAAAAAAAAAAAAAAAAAAAAAAAAAAAAAAAAAAAAAAAAAAAAAAAAAAAAAAAGCACTGAATATTTTTATCCTCAGTTGTCATTGGTTATATCAGCTCACTTATAGGGAAAAGAAATTCTGTTTCTTTCTTTCTTTCTTTCTTTCTTTCTTTCTTTCTTTCTTTCTTTCTTTTTCCCCTATCATGGCATTTCTGTCATTTTCTTTGGCTCCCTGGGCTATGCAAAATGGAAAAATAATTATTTTTAATGGAAAAAAAATGATGGGAAGAAACTGAATGAAAGGTAAGAGCCATGACATAAGAACAGAACTCTGGCTCTCCTATTCCTGTGTGGAAAGTAGGAATTTTCAAGGAGGAAATATATTTAAGTAGTTGGTTTTATTATTCCAGGTCTAACCAGAAACTAAGTACAGTTGTGGCTGCTCGAGGAGCACAACGATGATGTGACCAGGGCTGCTGTGGGGCCGGGCATCAAGAGTGCAGGGAAAGCAAATGAGCAGTGGTTGCAAATATAACTTCGTCACCCCCACGTACATGGGGTCTGGATAGCAAAGGAAAACGGCTGCTTCCGGAAGTGGGGGCCAGGAGCTATGAAACAATCCTGGAGTCAGGTTATCAAGGCTCCTCATGTCCCAGAATCTTTAAAAAGTCGTCAACAGCATGTGCAGGGGTGGGAGACAAAGAGACAGATTTATGTGTATTTGAGTGTGTTTTGAACTAGCCACCCAACTTGAAATAGCAACTTAGAAATATGTGTAGAAGGGAAAATTTTGATGATTCTTAGCTCTCATGGGCTGATTTATGGAGCCAGTGTCATCTCCCCTCACTGCTCCTGTGTGTTCAGCCTGGTCTCCTTTTATGTCAAAGCCCTTGAGCAGACCTTGGCTAAAATCCCAAGGACTGCTCCCCATCCACTGTCAGCAGTGAGCTGTGCAGTGGATTGGTTGAGCTGTCTCACCTTGGGCAGGGTTCGTGTGTCACTCAGGAAAAGATGCCTCAGGCAGCTGAGTCAGAGGGAGATGAATGAATCAGAAAGCCAGATAGGGGGCAGCTCTCAGAGCATGGGCAATTAAGAAAGTGCTCAGCACGGAGGGCTTGGAAGCATCAGGCCCCTTGGATTTTACTTGTGAGAAAAGTGAGTGAAATCCAAGGATGCTAAGGAATTTGCCCGAAATTTGTCCACTAATGAATCAGTTCTTTCATTTACTCAACAGTGATGCCCTGAGCATTTCCCAAGTGTCAGGCATGGTTATGAGGACTGGAATTATAAAGAAAGAATGTCATACAGGGAGCTAGAGCAGCATAACACAAGTTTATCTACAAGACAAAACAGACTGAGAATGAAAAGAATCTTACAGCAGAAAAAGACTGGAAGTGGTAGACTGGAATTACTTATTGGAATTCCAGTAACTTTTCCCCAGGATTACGAATGTGGACTCCTCTGGACCACAGCGAGATCCAGAAGGGCTTTCTTTTCAGGCAGAGCACTGTGCATCTAGAATGTGCCCAAGTGCATATCCACTGAGCAAAGAGTGGAGTGAACGGTGCACGATCAAGGTCCCAAGTTCCATTCTCTAGACCAGGGGTCAGCAAAATCCTTCTATAACTTGCAGAATAGCAAATATCACCACTATTCACCTCTGTTACTGTAGTATGAAATCAGCTACAGACAATATGTGAAAGAGTGGGTATGATTGTGTGCCCATGAAAACTTCATCCACAGACACTGAAATTTCAATTTCATAAAGCTTTTATGTGCCACCAGACACTGTCCTAGTATTTTTCTTCTATTTAAAGATGTGCAAAAACACATTCTTGGCTTGTGTGCTGTAACAAAATTTAGTGCTGGGCCAGATGAGGCTCACAGGTCATAGCTGACTAGCCTTGCTACAGGAGGTAGATAAATGGTTAGAGTAGAAAGTTTTATGAGGCTTTTAATTTGTTGATTCATTCATCTGTTGCAGCATTTATTGAGTACTTGCTGTATGCCAGCCTTTTTACGAGGCACTGGATGTACAAACAGTTATGATTAGTCACCAGTATAAGGACACGTTGGTTGTCCTTAACAGGTGAAATCCTCGAAGAATGAGTCATGACTGTGTAGTAAATAACCCCAGAGTCTGTTTAATGAATGTCTATGAAACACTCTAAAGCTAATTGGGAATCTCTAGGTAACACCTTCCACATATCATGGGCATCTTTCTAACATTCCTTATTTATAAATTGAAAAATTTGGGAAAATGGAGTGATTCTCCCACTTCCTCTTATTTGAGTTGCCTGTCCAGTGCTCGCTGACTTTCTGCTTGTTGCACTGCATGCTTTGCACATTGGAGAGTTTCAGCAGATTTTCAGATAGCTGCTGTGGAATTCGAAGAGAAGGATTTAGAAAAAAAGGGCATTTTTCCTAGTTTCTTTCGTTTTCCTTGGGTCTTCCATTCTTTGCCTTGATTAAAACCAGAGGCAAAGGTTCTATCACTGGGCTGTAGTCAGAAAACAATCAAACTGCTTGTCTCTTTTATTTCCTGAAGATGAAAATGGTCCAGGAAAATAGTAATGAAAATAAAAGTAGGGTAAAATTAGAACCTTAAAAGAGTTTTCCTAATATTTCTCCTCTTTGTCTGATTCTGGCCTGCCTTAATTCAATCATCGATTCTACTCCAGGCTAGTAATTTCTTTCTCCATCACCAATAGTTTTGCAATCCTCCAGAATCCTTTTGGGAGTTCCAGGGCAAATGGCCTTAAACAGGAACTTAATTGTCTGAGAGATTTTATTTGCTTATTAGAATGGTTTGGTCCACAACATTATCTGCAAGGGGGAATAATTCCCTTGGTTGTAGTCAGTTTTACAGTCCCTTGCATAGAGGATTACAGTTCTTCTTACATAAAGTGATGCTTGGAGCAGGGCCACTCACTGTGCCAATTTTGGGTGTCTTTAATTGGGCTCAAAGTCATCAGTGTTCCTATAGAGGTCTGTAAAGAGGCAGAGGGAAGAAAGAGCAGGATCTGGGCATGCGAATGACCGGGTCATTCAACACATATGTATTGATTATAATAGCATCGGGCTGTCTTTGTATATTTTGCTGGGAAATGTAAGACACACTTAGCCTAGAATGGTTTAATCTAGTTATGAACATAGGAATTCAAAATACTTAGTCTACAATGTGATTTCAAAGTATTCTGGTAAGTAAATATATCAGAAAATAAATAAGCAATTAAATAATAACACTGAAGAGGAAACGAGAGGATTTGAATTTAAAATGTATGCAAACGCATCTTTGCTTTGGATACAATCCATGTGTTGATTACATGCTATATATGTGTGTATGCACCTATATACTATGCAACTGATTGCAGCTTATGGAGTCTCCTGTGTTAGAACTGTCTCAGCTCAGGCATTTGGTTGGCACAATGAGATAACTAATATTAAAACCAATTGGATATATCAATTCGTTCAAGTGAAAAACTCCTACCTGTCCTGCTCACCTTGCCCTGGATGAATAAATACAGGCATCAGTAAAACAGCTGTTATTTATTTCCTGACTTGGCATCAGTTCTTGAAGGCCATCCCGTGGATAAGGGCCATGGAGTGGGCAGACAAGGTTTCCATCAACTGCTGAGACGTAACTAGCCTGTGGCTGACCGGGCTGAGTGGATGAAACAGCCTTGAGGGACTGAGCCTCGTAGGAAAATAGGCTTGTAAATCAAGAGCAGGGAGTCAGGTCCCTGTGTGTTTATCATGGCAAGAATGAAGGAAGGCCTAAATCATGACTTGCTGAGCCTCCTGCTTGGAGCTCTTCAATTCTTAATTGGAGAGGAAGCTCTTTACCAGGTGAGTATAACACGGCGTAGCAGTGACCTCATGACAGAAGCAGGGCCTCTCAGGTCTGCATGAGTTTGCTCACATGGCTTTATGAGACGCACAGCACTTACGCAGCTGTTGGAAAAACATTTTTCCAAAGGGGAAGTGTAGGCAAATCGAACTAAGGCTTAGTGTTTGCAAATTAGCCAAGACCTAGATATTGGGGGTAGAGGGGGAAGCAAAAAAATAGTTGCAACTTAGTTTGAAGGAAAGAGGAAGGTTCAAGGTCCAAAAGGTTATTGTGTTTAATAAACTTCTTGAAGTGAATGTTATTGTTATCCCTATGGATAGCCCTTCTGGATCTTGTCAAGGTCTGGAGGAGTTCACATTTGTTATCTCAGGGAAAAGTTACTGGAATTCCAATAAGTAATTCCAATCCACCACTTCCAGTGCAACTCATGGCAAAAATAAAGAGACAAATACATATCTGTAGTTGTGGGGAGCTAAGGGGGCCCTAAGTCCAGTCAGAACAATGGCTAATGGGAACAAAGGCCTCAACCCAGAGCCAAACTCAGGTTTTATTAATTTGTGAAGAGGGGAATGGCTTGGGGATGAGTGACTGTAAAAGTGGTGGGAAGTATGTGTGTGCTGTGAGCTGGGTTAGGTGGGAGGCCTGAAATCACCTCTGCAGTATGCAGAGTGAGGTATACGGAAAGAGTAATCTGCATAACCCAGCTCAAGGCAGTATCTTGTGTTTTGGAGTCTGTGCTTCAGCTTTGATGCCTGATCTTCATGCCCTGAGACATCACAGGTTCTTTTCCAGCCTCAGTCTCAGCTGACAGCATGGTGTCTCTCAGGCTGGCTTAGGAATACGAGTTGGAAGCTATAGGCAGGGTATCACTGACCTGTCACGTTGCTTTAAAGACTACATATCAGCGCCTTGGCTAGACCCATTTGCATTGCTTGAAGCCAATTGAGGGGGTAAAGAAATATCCTAGCCAACTCTGTGCATATCAACACATGGAAATAGGGCCAGGTTTAGCTAAAATGGAGATGAATGCTTTTCTTTCAAGGAGAGCCATCCTGGTGGTCCTCCATAATGCCCATTTGGGCAGATGCCAAAGAGGATGGTCTAAAAGGTCTATGATTGGTCCAATACCACAACTAGTAAACAGTATAAGCAGGCCTAGAATCACATTCCCAATATGAAAGGAGAACAACAGCATGTCTCTGTCTCTCCAAACTGATCAGTTAGTTCCAATACCTATTCAGATGAGGTGAGTTATGATCAGATTTGGGCCCTGTGTATTGTGTATTGTATACCATAAGTTGGAAGCAGGTAGATGTGCCTGTGACCTTGGGGTCCTTCTGGGAGGGTTGGGCTTGAGCATTAAAACATGGGTAAAATTTGACTAAATGGATTGGAGGAGCAAGGGCATTCCAGACAAGTGCAAATGTAAATAGAGGGAGGAATTTGCATAGTGCTTTGGGAGCCAGTAAGAAGCCCAGTGTGGATATTTCTGAGTGTTTGTGCAGTAGGTAGCAGGTGGATCTGTGGAGGGTGATAGCAGTAACTGGAGAGGATTCCTCTGGGGCAGGCTGGCCTGTTGAGAGCCTTGGGGAAGATTGGGGGAACTGGAGGTGAGCCTTCCTGTCACCCTGCTGTGTCATTCCCTTGAACCCCTTCCTGCAAAGGCGCAGTGGGTGGAATCCATCCAGCTGTCCACCCACCCAGGCCTTCACTTCCTGCCTTTTTGATTCATTGAGAAGGCGTTCGTTATGTGTCTACTATGTGCCCAGCCCTGTGATAAATCTTAGTGAGAATACCAACAGGAAAGCTCCATTAATGTTTGGTCAATTCATGCATGAATGAATGAGCAAGAGAAAGGAGACATGGGCTGTGAGCTCATTCCTGGAGGAGAGAGAAGTAAAAATTTCCTTACAGTTGGGGATATAGCTCAGCTGCTCAGTGCCTGCCTCTGCAAGTGTGAGGTCGTGAGTTTGATTCCCGGTACAAAAAGAATTCCCATGCAGTAGCCAAGTATGGCAGGGTAGCACTGGGGGAGCAGACAGAAAAGAGATAAGCCAAGGTCCCAGGGAAGATTTTATACAAAGACCTGGCTTTTGGTAGATTCATGAAATCTGAAGAAGAATCCATGAATTTCCTAGCTGGAGGTGGGGAGGATAGAAAAGGCAAACTAAAGCTTTAGTGTTTGCGAATTAGCCACGGCCTAGAAATTGGGGGAAAGTAGAAAAAAGTAGTTGCAACTTAGGGTTGAAGAGAAGAGAAAGCTAGGGCAGAAGACACAGGAAATTTGTTTCATGTCAGATGGAGGAGGACCATCTGGCCCAAGGTCTTTTCTGCAACCCCTTAGGCAAGCCCTGGGCAAAAATGGTACAGTTCTGGGAAGTTTTCCAACTCAAACCCCAAGACAAAGTTCATCTTTTTTATAAGAAGACCAAGGAAACATCTATCTAAGACTAGATGCCCAGGAATTTAAGATGATAGAGGAAAGGCAGTGATATAGCATACAAGAAGAAAAAGAAAGGAATGGGTAGTGTTCCTGGACTATTACTTTCCTAAAACAAAAGCAAAAGAGGAAGTGTCTTTTAATAGCTGGCCCAGAATGCCATTCTGGGGGCTTCAGAAAAAAAAAATCAAAATGTAGTAGAGCACTCTCAGACCTTGGATGTTTTGTGTTTTGTGGCAGCGTCTAAAATTGCTGGTAAAGTGTGACCTTGTCATTCACAGCTGTGTCATATATTTTCTAGCCCACAGTGTAATTTATGGACCCAGCCAGTTGCTTTGTAAAACAGGGGAAAAACTCACACAACATAAAGTTTATTTTTAATGCATAATGTCTTTAGCGGTAGCCTGTGTTGTTAGAAGGAGGGATGTGCTGCTGGTCAGGGTTATTACCACCATTCTCACGGGACTGGGGAGGGTGGGAGGGTTACTTAATATATGCACACACTTTTGCTAGCCAGATTACAATATTCAAAGTGCACCACCCCCTTTTTCCTCCCTTCTTCTCCTTAAGACAGGAGTCCTCTTTCACCCCTTCTCTTAAAACACACTTAGGTGACCATCTAAGCTTGACCTTGATGCCTGTCTTAAACCTCCAGCAAGAAGCTTAGCTTTTCCTGTGAAACCTTCCTCTGCAGGAAATAACGGGGGATGGCAGGAAAATTTATTAGGAAGCCATCAACGGGGTTTCTACCAAGCCTCCCATGTCAGCATGGCACTGACTCCGTTTTACAGAACTGGAGAGGAAAGGAGCTGGGAGCAAGGCAGGACTCGTGGAGGAGGCACTGTAGGGGAAAATCAAATTCGTACAACTCTCACTTCCATGGCAAGGTGAGGAACCCATACGGGAGACTCTTCAACCAGGTGTTCAGGTAGGAAAAGGCCTTGGTCTGAGACCACAGACCATCTTGAGTTCCGGGCTGCACCCTTGCCCATCTGGTTGACCTTGAGTCACAAAGTATCGTCTCTGGATCTTGTCACCTCACTGGTAAAAGAGGTGAGCCCTGGCCTTCACTGCCCCGGGAAGTTACTGTAAAGATCAAAGAAAATATTAAGTGTTTTAATTTTGAGTGGGGTCATTTTTTTTCTCCCATTCTGGCTGCTTTAGTTTTCCCTCATTGCTTATAACCCTTTTGAAGATTTTTAGAGACAGGGATCTGAATCAGATTTCCTTCTCCCTATCCCTGTCTCTTTTATACAATCCCTGTTTGCTTTGGTCTATGAAATAACCGTAGGTTGCACTAGATCAGATTCATAATCCTTTTAGCTCCATGCCTGCCTGCCACCCGACCCAGAGGCACCAACAGCTTATTTCAGAGCAGAGGAAGGGACTTGCTGGGGCGATTGTGGTGCAGGTGAGCAGAAGCTGGAGCTCACTGCTGTGGCCCTGGACAAGGTGCCAGGACCGTCTTCCCACTGAAGGCAGCCGAGCTTGGAGACAATGCAGCCTGTGCTTGGAGCTCCCAGGTTGCCCAGGCTGTTACTTGACCTTCCTCATGGGAGGCAGGGACTCGGGGTTTTGCATGCTAGAAACCATAAAAATGCTCCTAATAATCCAGATTAAAGAAACTCTTATTTTCTTCCAAGACAAGAAGAGTTTTATTTTATAGACTTGAGTTTTAAAAAAAAGTCTGGACACCTTCCATATGCATTTTCAAATGAATTCTTTTATCTATTTCTGTTTAAAAAAAGACTTATTTCAAAGAAATGGAAGCAACATACAACATACAAAGAAGAAAGCACCAAATACAAACAAATGCAAAACATTGGATACCAATTGGTGAAGATCAATCTAGATATCTTTGTGTGCACTGCTTAGATAAGTGGAAATTTATGTAAAATGATTTTATACTAAACTTTTTTTTTTAAAAAAAAAGATTAAAAGAATTAAAGTTTAGTTGGGCAAAGGGAAAATTGGAGAAATATGAAGGGACTGTTAAATTTTTAGTTCCCAATACCTGCTGGTATGATTACAAGAAAGCAATTAGAAAAAAACAATGAAAGTAGAGTTCTGTTTTGTGAAAGTATTTTTTAATGTGCTGAGGAACTTCCTATTGTGAAAGAGGAGAACACCATCACACTAACCTTTCCTCCCACAGCTTCCCTTTCACTGACTGGTTATGTTATTCTGCTCACTTGCTAAGCTTTTGTACCATTGTCTTTGGGGCTTCTCGTTCCCATTTTTATATACTTTTAGCTAACTACCTTCAAGTGTCCAACACTCATCCAACATCTGTTTTTGCACAGCATTGTCTTAATGTTCCAGATCCTGTTACCATGAAGTTGGGAAGAGGATGCTTGGGTTAAGGTTCAGGGTCATGAAAGATGGGGGTTTCTAAAGCAATGAGATACAGGCATCCTGAGCATCGACTGAGTATGCTCAGAACAGGGCAAAGGTGGGCCAATGGTCTCTCAGGTCTTACTGTCTAGGTTTGAATCCCTGCTGAAACCCCGCTTGCTGAATGACTGTAGGTAAACTGTTTACTGTCTGTGCCTCAGTGGCCACATATGTGAAGTGGAGCAACCAACCATAACAACCTCATGTAAGATGTTGTTGTGATTAAATGAACTAGTTAAAAAATGACTAGAAAGGTATCTGGCTTCAGTATATGTTGGCTTTTATTATAGAATCACAGTTTTTGGAGATCAGTAGCAGGCAGGAGCGAATGCTGAGAATCTCACTTTCCATCTCTTAAGTGTGTTGTGGGGATCTTTTAAAATGTTCACTCCATTTTCATCTGGTCATATTGCCCATCTCTTTAAACTCTTATGGCTTTTCTTGTTCTTAGGCTAAAATTTAGTCTTTCTTGGTCATAGAAGTCCTCCCAAGGCCAGCTTCAGCTTCAAGATCAACCATACCCAGGCCTTTCCCTACCCCTTTCTCTTTCCTGATCCCCCCAGCAAAGCTTCTCCCCTGTTGGATGGAGCTTAAGCCTGGGATGACTATGACTTTAATGCATCTCCCTCTGAAGTATGTTTACTCTGTGACCACGTATAGCAGCTTATAGTCTTGTATTTGTTTTGGTTGTTTCTATACCTTTTAGACTGTAACACCCTTGAAGACTGGCAACAGTTGGTATCCAATAAATGACACATCTCTGTCTACATGCATATCAGCATATGGGCATCAACTGTACAGGTAGACACTGACTCTATAAATCAGTCTAGTTATGGATAGGTAGCTATACAGCTATCTATATGGAAAGACACATTCACTAAGAAGCTTGAATTGTTCAGGCAACATTCCCACCCTTTTGTCAGTGTTTTCCCTGTGCAGGACAATGATCTAAGCCAGTTGGAATTTGAATCAGGGTTTGGGGGCTGGGGCGGGTATAGAGGAAGATATCTGAGAGGCAGGTGAAATTCATTAAATGTCAGTTGGTGGCTGCACTGTGCTGGATGCTTTGTACTGTGTTTTACTCAATCTTTATTGCAACCTGTGAATGAGAGTCATTTCCCTATTGTACACATGAGGCTTGGGGAGTTAAATCAGCAGCAGAGCTAGGATGGGGACTCCAAGCATTGGGTAATACTGCCTGTTAAAGAAGTATGACATAGTCATCACCCACCAACTTCAGGCAAATGGCAAAAAACTCCCTTTTTTGATATACAGGCTGCACGTGTGGGTCTCAGAAAGCGTCAAATTACAAGGTAAAGCCAGCATGGTCTGGAGAAATGAAGAGTCCAGAGATCATCAGGATGGATTTGGCTTCATAAAAAAGGAGACAAAATTAACTTGTATGTCAGCAGAAATTTGGAGATAAAATAGAAGTTATGGAGTGTTCTCCTGCATAAAATTCACAGACTTTTTTTCCCCCAATCATACTTCATGAAGTGTTGGATTACACTGAAATTCTGTGGGCATTATTTGGAATGAAAGCCCTCTGGTCAAGTACATTTGGGAAATCACCATTTAATTAAAGAGCTCCTTAAGTGAGAATTCTCAGTCTTTAGTGGGCTGATGAGCATTGTCAGTTTCCAAGGAAGGGATGTGACATGTCTCTGGACCACTGGACCACTGTGTCTTCAGATGCCTTCCAGATCCCATTCTCCCTGATACATGGCCTTGCAGGAGTTTTAGGGAGGCTGCTTCAGCCTTTCTGTGTTCTCTCATAGCAGCAAGAAGCACTCGCCAAGCAGAGGCACATTGAAGAGAGCAGAAATGTGTCTTCTGTGCCCTGTTTCATGTAAGCCTCAACACCTAAGAAGTAGGTGCACTCCTTTCTCCCAGTGAGAATAGGCCTTATTTTCCCAGTGAGGGAAGTGTGTTGGTACCCCACCCAGACTCTTTGTTCTTACCCCTAGCAGGGGGTTGGAGTTCAGATTCCTAGCATCAACCTTTCTTTGCCGGAGGGCTTCCTGCAGTCACTGAAGGCTGCTTGTGGACCTGCAGGTCATAAAGGATAGAGAATTAATGCTCTGTTCAAACGGTGATCCCAACTGGATGCAACCAGTCCATACTCTGTCCCCCTCACCCATCAGTGTGAAATGTCTGCCACGGATACCATAGCTGTGTGTAAATCCTGGCTGCCAGAGACCCCGGGGGGATTTTGATTTAGTTGCTCACAGTCATACTTGCTTGATAACAAACCCTTTACTGCTGTTTTCCCATCCAGTGCTCACTTCCCTCTCCCCTCACTGGTGTTTCCTGAGATCATCTTCCAAATAAACGAACTGTAATCAGATCTATTTCTTAAGTACTGCTTTGAGAGAACACAAACTGGAACATGCCGTTTTATAAAGCAACAAAAGCTGCACACATAAAAACCGCACACAATCTCCAAGAAATTGTAGAAGATATCCCAGCTCACAGCATATAAATAGTGGAACTAGGATTTAAATTTAATCAGTGCATTTATCAGGCATCTCTTTTGTTTCTCTTACCAGCTTAAATGCTGAAATGACAAGATGAAAAACAGTTTTGAACCTTGTCTTGAAGAATAGACAGAAATAAATTAGTTCAGGCTTCTGCTCATAATCTGTGCCCTTAATCACAGTATTCCAGCTGATTCTCTGAGGATGGACATTTGATTCCTCTTTAAAGTAGGAGCCCCTTTCTGTGTCAGGCCCATGATGACCTCTGAATCAGAAACTGTGGATTTCAGCTCCAATACTGTCCTCTAGGCTAAAAAAAAAAAAAAAATCAGTGCATCTGATCAAGGCTTTTGGCTCATGAAACATGCTGGAGAAAAATTGCAAGATTCGCTGATTCAATGATTTTGCTGCCCGGTATAACATCTCTCTTAATTAGCAAGTGCAATTAGCATTTATAAAAAGAAATCATTCCACAGGGTGAGTCCACTGAGATGTAACATCTTGTTCCAGATGCAGTCTTCCTGGTGTGAGTGGGATCATTCAGAAATTAGGCATCTTAATAGACTAAGTGCTCCAGCCTTCAAGTGCATCTGGTCCAGCTGGGAGGGCAGAGTCCGGAGCAGCCATAAGGAAGTTTGCAGGAGTGATTCAGTGCTCCATGTGTAGGTAGCACTTGTTCATAGTTGCAGAGGAGCTATAGAAACTGTCCATTTATTGAAATGATTATTATTTTTCGTGCTTTGCTTATTTTTTCATGAATACAATTTCTTTATTGGCAAGTGACCTCCAGAAGCAGTTACAGAAATTTGATCTTGTATTAGTCAGCTGTTCAACTCATGGCAGCCAAGATGCAAAAAGCTAGAGAAAGTGCCTGGATCCTAGTAATCCCTTTAAGGACACACCCTCTATGAGCTCACTTCCTCCCACTAAGCCCCACCTCCCAAGGTTCCAGCAATTTCAGTAGTGCCTCAGGCTGGCAACAGAATGTCTTAACACGTAGGCCGTTAGGGTACCTTAAACTATAGCAGATCTGAAAGGGACATTTGTAATTATCTACTACCAACACTCCCAGTTCCTTCTTTCTCTCTCGCTTCATTTGTCCCTTTTAGGAATATTAGACATCGATTCACAGAGAGTGAACGTGGGTCATCTAAGATGACTATAGTGAGTTGTAACATTCCTGAAAGTAGAATGCACTTCATTTTTTCAATTGTCATACAATGTTTTTCCATAGCCACTAGAAACTTTATTTTCTTTTGCCCAATAGTCTTGATTGAAAAATTACCATGAAAAGAAATTTAAATTGTCAACCCAGTGCAAGGTTTTGCATTATCTTTGTGCTCTCAGCACTCTGAAAATATTCATAGTATGTTCCCATAAATGATTGTGATTGTTTATTTGATGTTTTTCACATTAGCTTTCCTTTTTATTGCTGTTTATGCTTCTTTAGAGGAAAAATCATGCCTTACAGGGTCTTTAGCTCTAAGTTTCCAAGAAAAAGCTTAACCTGTACTAGGGATGCAGTGATTTATTGCTGATTAATTCGTTTCCCATAGCTGTGTTCTTCCCCTTTGCTCACTGGGCTTGAAATGTGTGTTCATTTCTTCCCTCTGTTGACCTCTCAGGTAGTCAGGGCAATGGCTACAAGGAATTTGATGCAAGAAGAAAGGACTGGCCTATTTCATCCTCTAATTGCATAATCAGTCCAGAATAATGGTGGTTTGATTTGATTTGCCAACCCACACCTCAGGCAGTTGGTAAAGAAAAACAGTGTAAATCAGGATATGAGTGTGCTATTCATTTACATCCTCAGTTCCACTGTGGCAGGAAGGAAGAATCTACTCATTGCTAATGATAAAGTAGTAGACCCATCTTATTTATTTTCTCATAAATCATGTCTTGGCAGGCATTTTCATAGTCTGAGACCAACTTGCTGGAGTTTGTCTTATCTGTGAGATTGTTCCTGTGTATCCGGGCTGTTTTGTAGGGATCAAGAATCACTGTTCAAGAGCAATCCATCTTCATCAGTGAAGTAATATGTTTTGAGGACTTCCAAGGCACTGTCTGTTGCCTCGTGACTGTTATGCAGATGCTTTTGTATCTCCTTCATGGGTTCTATGAAAGGATGGAGATTTTAGTCTCCCATCCTCTGCCACTCACTGAGTCCCATGCAGACACCAGCAAGGTTAACAGAATTAGTAGGGCGATAAAGCCTGCTATTCAAATTCAAATCAGTGACCTTCTTGTATGCAAGAACAAATAGGAGTTAGGGAGACAGGCTAGATTATTTCACTAGGCAGTGTTAAAAGTGTGTTAACACCCACCCCACCCACCCCCCCACCCCCCGGGCTCCGTAAGCAACCTGCTGTTTCGGAGGTCTGGCTGGATTAATAGCAACCAAGGAACATCAACCAACTTTTGTTTTGTAGATTTGGCCAGGCCTCTGGGCAGCAACCCAAGCATCTCTTTATAGCAGGCAATGTAGCAAGTATGGGGGATTCTCTTCTGTCTTGTCTTTTATTATTAATAAAATAT
>RJWM01027309.1:0-26967 GCA_004363535.1 Dasyprocta punctata
GTGTACATACCCATGTATATATTAACTAATAAGCGTGCTCTCTGCAGTCACGGTGCAATCCTAGCAATTTGAAAGATGCACTTCTGCAGACTTCATCCCCTGAAGGATTCACTGATACTAAAACACACTCTTCTATTTCTTATAAAACTGTGTGCAACTAGAACAGATTCTAAAAATAATTGCTTCCCTCTTCTCTTCCCTACAAGCCAAAATAGCACATTTATTTTTTCCTACATACACCACCTACTCCTCTTTAAAGGATGTTTCACGAAATCTTAGTACTGAAAGGAACATTAAAAGAACCATCTGGGTGGTTCTTTTACTATCAGATTAAACATGATAAATGAAGTCAATAAAGATGTATTTACCGTTGAATTTACTGCCTTTTTCCTTAAGCCTCAATCTTTCAAATTAGCTTAAGTCTTTTACACTTTAGGTAAAAAATAAAAATGCATACATATTTTAAAGAAACCCTTAAGTTTTGTGTATTTTTTTTTTTGCACAAATCAGTGAAATCATGAGAAAAACTGCCTACTGCTTCGTGCTAAGCACCAACTTATTTGGGAAATTTCCCTATTTAAGCTGCCAATGAACTCCAAGACATAAGTCTAGAGTGACTTATTAGCCAAACACATCCACATAGTACCATTGCTTTCAAGGTTTAAAGGATCACTTAGATGCAGAAGATTCAATTAATATGATGAATAATTTATCTGCTCAATCAAGGGTCCTGATACATCTCATGGAAACTTTCTACTTATTAGTAGGTCTGAGTTACTATATTCTGTACTGTGCCTGCTTAAACATTACATTTAAGCTAGATTTATCTCTAAATCAAAGAATAGATCCAATTTGCAAGATTTTAGATTTTTTTTTTTGCTCCTTTTTGTTGCAAGGGAAGAGCGAAAGCAGAGAAAGAATGCAGATTTGTGTGAAATAAGATCGAACTGGAAAGAATTGCAAGGAAAAAACATTAACATTGTCTAGAATGGCTGTAATTCGGTCTGAACATTTCATAGATGATGCAACTCCAGGGTCAGTCTTTGTTCCTTATGAATTTTCAGGTTGCAAAAGCAAAGCAACAGCAGTCAGCTGAAGAATGCAAGTGTTGGGTAGTTTCCATAGGATCTGGCAGCTCCCTCTAGCCGGGTTAAAATACAATTCTGAATACATTGCTAATAGTGTCAGTCACAAGTAATAAGATTCTGCATGGCTTTAGTATCCAGGTCTCATCCTGGTTTATTCTGAGAACAAGGTCATCTGCCAGCCAGGCAATGAGGAAAGAGGGGGAAAAAGAAAAAAACAAAACGAAACAAAACAAAACAACCCCCAAAACCACACACAAAAAAACCCCCAGCACAAAACCACACACACACCAGTACTGCACAGCACTGCCACCTGCTGGCTGCTATGAAACTGCATGCCCATGCCTTGGGGAAGGAACTTTCAGTTCTAACAAACCAGGCAAAACAAGACACTAGCTTAAATAAAGACAGATATCTAAGTTCCCAATTTACCATTAATATGCTAGAGTTTTTTAAGATCAAGACTTATAAACTGCAAATAAACTCTGCTTTCATTCTCTCCCTTTTCATCGCATTGTCACTATATGGTTTTTACCAACAAAGCCAAGCTGCTTGATATTTCTGACCATTTATTGAATGACAGGAAGATGTATAGGAGATTTACAAGTTAAAATATTGCCATTTTCTCCCTGCCTAATAACCAAACTTGTAGAAAATTCTCCCATGGAAGGAAATCTACACTCACAGTAAAAAAGAAATCAGCCAGAATTGTATCTTGCTGGCTATATCCCGAACTCAAGCCCAGTCAGTAGGTGATAGGCTAAAAGGCTAACCACTGCTGATTTGGTTCTTACTCCTAGGAAGGCAAAGGCCTCTGTCATGACCCTGGCTCCGAAACTGACTTCCTCTTCGAATCAGAAATACTGTCTATTAAACCATTTATTTGGGAAGGTGGGGAAACAGAGATTTGAAACCAGAACTCAGAAAGCATTTAGCTTGTTCATATCGGTTGTCCTGGGCCAAGGAACAACCAAAACATAACAGGTGACAAAACTTAGCTGCTAAGTCAGCCACTGTTACAAAGCATCATAGGAAAGTGGAGTGGAAGTAAGCAAAAAAGTTCCAGAGACGTTTGTTCTTTAGGAGACCATGTGTGTTTTCCACAGTGCGAACAGGAAGAATTGGCTACAGAGCCTTCTCTCTAGGAGGGAAGATCCAGCAAGACACAGCAAGGGGTTGGTGGGCCAAACCTGCCTTTGACAGTGTACACAGTAAGTATTAAAGGACAGTGGCCAGAGGTCACCTACCCCACAAGTCCCACGCTGTGCCAGGCAATCCAAGGGTCAAACATGAAAAGCAATGTTTTCAAAGAAGCGCAACAGCATTTCATGAAACTGCTACCATCTCCCCTTATTCAAAAGCAGTTTTTCTCTGTTCTGTGAGTCTGTATTTTGTAAATAGTACCTACTGTTTCCTACAAGTAGTAACTACTTAATCTGTCTTGGTGTTTCTGAACATCTTTAACAGACGGTCCCTTTCGGACTACCAGTAAATCAACATTGCATGATATCCTTCAATGTCATTTTAGAACTCCAGAACAAATGAGCTACGGCATACTTCTATATTCCTAAAATGTGTAACTAGAAATGGCCCCAGAGAGGTCTTACCTTTTACTTTTATCCTCTCAGATATCTAGAAAAATGCTGATTATAAAATGTAAGCTTAATAAATACTAGTGACCAAGAAAAGCATTATATTGAGAGAGAGAGAGAGAGAGAGAGAGAGAGAGAGAGACAAGGAGAAACTCCACATTATTGAACCAGTATAAATAAAGCAAGTTCCCAGAGAAAGGGAAGCTTAATCTTTAGGGATATTGTAAGTATTCTGAGATGCTCTATGTCTCAAATTATTTTTAGGCTATGAGGCAAAATAAACCTTTGTTCCTTTAAGGTAGGTATTGTCTCCCACAGATGAAAAAGTGACTAAGCAGGATATTTAGGGATATTTTAAAGTATCCTGAGATCTGTATCTCAGAAGTGGCAGCTGTGGAGACAGTATCAATAATATGCTATAGGCTTAGTGCCGGCCTTTAGGGGCTGGAAGTGAGAGAGAAAACAAGAGAGCCACAAGGTTGAAATGCTTACATGGCAATCTTAGTTGACAGTGAATTTTCCTAATATAGGATATCACAATGACACAAACCCTGCACTAATAAAGAACACTTTCAGATAGGAAAGCTAGAAAGTGGCTGGCTATTGTGGGAAGAAACAGTTTAGGAATGGCCTGGAAATTCCAAAGCTGCTCCTCTCTGGAAGGGCTGGGAGAAACCAGCAGATGAGATCAGCAAGATAAGGAAATTGGACAAATGCTGGACATTTCAAAAAAAAAAAATCCAAGCTTTGCTCTGAGTCAGTGACACTCAACAAACTAATAATGAGAGGAGGAAAAAAATACTTCACACGAGTTGACAATGACCTTTTAGGCTATTATTCTGAGACCACTTGATATAATTTCTGTGTTGTCAGTTCTGAAGCTCAAGCTGAGCAACTAACTGAATGATTAACTCAGGTAAGACTTCTATGAAATTAGAGCTTCTTTAGAAGTCCCTAATGAACCAAAGAAAGACAAGAGTACCTCTTTGTAGCTATGGTAAACATCAGACTTATCATCAAACAGGGACACTTGTGAGTGTAAAAAGGGGATACTATTAATAATTACCCTGGGACAACAGGCTGAGACCCTGGCGAAACGTGAGATATAGGAGCCCTATCCAGCACCATGAGAACCAAAGACCTGCTCCCACTCCTCACATAATAAGGCCAAACACAGCGCAAGGTCCAGGTAAGCTGTCGGCATGCGGGGGACTGTTTCCTGAAGGAAGCTGTGTGACAAGGAAGCCAGGGCTGGGCAATGCATCTAAAAGCAACGAAGGTGGAGAGGAGATATACTTAAAGCTAAAAGTTCACATAGGTCGAGCATTCCTATTCTAAAAGGCCAAAATCTGAAATGCTCCAAAATCTGAAACTTTTGAGCAATGACATGATACCGCAAATGGATAATTCAACACTATGAAACTTTGTATCATGTGTAGTTATTAAAACTATTATATAAACTTATTTTCAGGCTATTTACATAAAGTATTTATGAAACAAATAAATTTCATGCTCAGACGTGGGGCCAGTTGTGGTTTAGATTCACCCAAAACTCACACACTCAAAGCAGGGATTTTGGAAGCTGACCGCAGGCAATGCTATGCTTATCAACAGATACGGGGACCCAGAAGGGTTTCTCTGCCTCCCTGGCTTCTCCCTGCACTCTCTGTTCCTAGCTTCCATGATGCAAACAGCTGCACTCCATTATTCCCCGCTGCCATGCTGCTTCTCCCCTGCAGTCAGTCACCTACTCGGGGACCGAGACCTCTGACACTGTGAGGGAAAATAAATCTCTCCTCCTTAAAGTCCCGAGAGCCCAGTATTTTCTCCCACAGATGAAAAAGTGACTAAGACGGGGCCCATCCCTAAGAATACTCTTTATGCATGTGCAAATCTCCCCAAATCTGAAAAAAAAAATCCAACAACAGAGACCCTCCTCGTTCTAAGTGTTTCGAATAGAGCCCACTCAGCCCATGCTGGAACGGGGCTTTCATGTGGCCTGTCCCGTTCACCTTGAATCATTCCTATGCTTGCATCTACGTTCTAACCACACCAGACACCAGCTTGTCGCTTTAGCCCACCTGGGTTCTGTATTTGGTGTGGGTTTTCAGACCAAAAGCTCAGAGCACTGTCTCAGGCCCCACTGTTTTCTTCCCCACCATTTCCCTTTGTCTCTTTTCTAGATTCTCATTTCACCCTGTATTTTCCCTATCGAGGATTTTGCCATTTATATTTTACCTGTTAAACACATTTTTTTTTAAAATCAACTTGTTTAATGCTCTACTTCCACTCAGGTCTTCATATACTTGGTTTTCCACAAACTTTTTTTTTTTTTTTTTTTTTGAGACAACAGGGTCTCACTATGTAGTACAGGCCGGCCTTGAATGCTCAGCAGTCCTCCTGCATCAGCCTCCTGAGCGCTGAGATTACAGGTGTGCACCACTACGCCTGACTCACAAACATTTATTGGCGGAATGAATTAAAAGTGAAGCCTGGTGTGGTGGCATGTGCCTGTAATCCCTGCATGCAGGAGGTTGAGCAGGAGGATTGCTGCAAATTTGAGGCCAGCCTGAACTACACATTGAGACCCTGCCTCAAAAACAAACCAACCAAACACATAAAAAAAAAAGTGGACTGACCAATTTGTCTGTGTGTGTGTGTGTGTGTGTGTGTATGTGTGTGTTGGCAACAGATGTGTTGGCCACTGATTAAAAATAAAGTCAAACAATGAATACCTAAGGCTGAAAAAAGCTGATATACAAGCATGAGGCTCTTGATTAGTTATTTTTTTTGAATGAAGTTCTGAAGTACAATTGTTGCTACCTAGCAACCCTAACTCATTAATAAATAGAAACTGCCTAAAACCTTTGAGGAGGGAGACCAGAGTCGATGTGACATTGGCCCCTAGTGGACGAAACTGAGAATACACCCATTCCCAGTAAAAGATGTCCTGTGGTCCTAGCAATTTATGAAGGAGTGAAAATTCCAAAATTTTCTTCATGATTTCACTTCTATGGAAACTGACCTTTTCTTCAAATTGTTTGAATTCTTCAATTTTCTTCAAACTGATCCCATCATCAAATTGTTGCCTCAGTTAAATACTTAGCATTGTGTGCATCACTGTCTGGAAATACATCAGAATACAGATGCAAGCCAGTGTAAAAAACTCTACACCAAGCCTGAGGAGTCACCTTTCCTATCTTGATCACTGTTTTAAAATAAATATATTTTTTAGCTTTTTTTTTTTTATAGCTTTTTTAGCTCTTTCCTGGGTTTTTTTTCTGAGGCACTGCAGAATTGCAGGCTATTGGACAATTAAGATAGAGATGTTTGTGACAGAAGACACTGTGTGTGTGATAGGAGACAAAAGTTGAGATCACATGCAGGATGAGTTTAAATAACAAGCAGACACAACTTTGAGGTGTTAATATTGTCTACTTGTCCTTACAAACAAATCCAACGACAGTGTTCCTAGTTACCCGGTGCTTTCCCTTCTCAGTAGCCTATGACCTACCGTCATGAGCTCCTCAAATGGGCGCCGTGAACTTTAGGTTCTGGTGAGAATGCTTCCAGCTGCTCTGCTTCACTGAACAGCTTGTCATTGCTTTTTAATCCCTAGGTTTTAAGGTCACAACCCCCGCCCCCTTACTTGAGTCATTATGGACTTTTTTTTTTTTTTTTTTTGTGGCACCGGGGATCGAACTCACAACCTCGCGCCTACCGCCTACCAGGCAGGTGCTTAAGCCATTGGGCCAAACTCCCAGCCCTAGTTTTTCAAGGCAGGGTCGCACTATGTAGCTCAGGCTGGCCTTGCAGTCACCTTATAGCCCAAGCCGGCCTCAAACTCACCATGCTTCTCCTACCTCTGCCCTGCAAGTGCTGGGATTAAAGGCGTGCGCCACCATGCCTCACTCTTACGAACATTCTTAAATAACTCCTACTTTTTATCTGGATATAGGTCGCTGCTCAGGAAAGAAACTCTCTGGAGCCACAGTAATTGCCTGAGTAACAGGCGAGCTCAGAGTGGAGAGACGGTCACAGAATACAGCGGCGGCGGCTTCCCGTGCAGTCCTCGGCACGGGGCGGCAAAGGGCTGCTCTGCAGAGCTGTCGCACATCCTGCTGGGGTGACTTCTCCGGAGCACAGGGAATGATGAGAAATTCCCTCAACAGACTCCTTTAGTTCATAATGCACAAACAAATCCATGTGTTCAGGTAAAACAAAAGACTCGTGATGACTGGCCCCTGGGTTCTACGCTCCAGCCCCATTTTTCCCGCCGTGTGAATCCCATCACCAACCGTCATCACACAGCTCTTCTTAGATCGGTTTGCTACAGGCTGGAACTTTTGAGCACTTTACCAAACATTGCTTCCCTTAACACCTAGACTTCATACACATGTGCGAAACAGATGGCAACCACGCTCCCATGTCAATTAATTCGGAGTGTACCAGCTGGCACCAATATAAGTTTGATGAAAAGGAAGCGATAAGGCATTCACTTCATAAGGCAGGCCGCCGTCATGCACTAGCCCTTGCTTTCATCTTTTCAATTTTTGGCAGCACTGGTGCCAGGAACTCTTATCTCAGTGCCAACTGTTTTTTTTTTTTTTAACCAATAATGGCAGTCCTGTTACATACAAAGGTGAGCCACCCGGGGGGAACAGGGCAGGGACATCTTCCAAAGTGAAAGGATGTGGGTAACGAACTGTCTACCCGTTGAGTCCAGACTGGCAGCGGCACCTACCATCTCCTTGAACGCGCTCTCCAGGGCCCCGATGACCAGGCCCTCGTGCGGGATCTTCTTCTCCGTGAAGAAGCGCGTGGGTGGGGTGCTGGGCGAGCCCGGGGCGCCCACCCCACCGCGCAGGGAGGCAGCGCGCGTCAGCGTCCGGCTGTTGGCGGGTGTATTCTCCGGCTCCTCCCCCAGGCAGGTGGGCGGCAGGACGGCTGAGTTCTTCAGGATCTCCACGATGTCCTGCAGCTGCTCCGTGACGTGGTGCTGCAGCAGGCGCGAGGCCACCACCGCGGCCCCGGACCCTGCGTGACCATCAAACAGCGACCAGTAGTGGCAGGAGACACCCTCAGATTCCTGGTGGGAGAGAGAGAAGGGGAGGTGTGAGGACCTCGGTAGCCACTGCCCCAGGACTTTGCTGACCCTGTGAGGTTTGCAGGGCCCGGCGCTCGCACTCAGGTTTTCTGTTTTCATACTGAGAATCGTGGAGATTAAACATTGCAAATTAGTTAGTTGCTGCTACCATCAACATTAGTTGTTCATCCAAGGAAAGAAATGGTCCCTGTCTCTCCACCTCGGGGAGAAGCCGAAGTATTATATACTGGTTACTACTTGGAAAGCAAATTCTGCTGTCATCTGCTCTGTGGGTTTGTGGTAAAACACCAAAAACACACTGGAGCCTGTAAAAGCCCAGCTTTAGCATCTTAACTGTAGGGAGCCTTGAAGCTGGAGATTGATCACGTGTGTGGGGTTAAAGCAAAACCAGCCCTGAAAACACAGACAGCTCAAAACAAGCCATGTAAACAAGTTGTGCCAGCACCAAGAAGGCAAAGGGCCCAGGCCAGCCAGGAAAACAAGTTGTTAGGAAGTGGGGTTGAAATTAACATTCTTAGGAGTATATAAATAAACATGCAGCATTGATTGAGCAGTACCTTTCTTCCCATCAGGAGGATAAGGGCTCCACCTGACCCCAGATTTTTTATTTTTCTCATCCTCTTACAGTCCTTCACCCAAGAACCTCAGGGTTGCAGCATCTAACTTCTTACCTCTGTTCTGCTTCAACCCCCGTCTATGTCTGGCTTGGAATCTTTACATGTCAGACCCTTTTGGTAAGTAATAAGTAGACCCATTGCCCCTCCACCCAGGGCCTTACACTCTCAGATAATTGTCCTATCCTCCTTGATCTACATTCTGAATTCTTAGACCATGTTTTCCCCTAGGCACGGAGTCTAGTGGAATCCTCACAAGATGCAGCGAGTTCAAATCTCCTTTTTGTATCTCCTTCCCTGGCTCTTCAGCTGAGGTCACCAGCATCTTTCTTTTCCCTCTTCCCTAAATCTATGTGCCACCTGTATTCCTTTCTCTACCATGCATTCCGTATCTGCCAGTGGATTTCTAGATGACTTCAAGATAAGCACTTTTAGAAACCATGTTCAAATCACACATGGATAAGATCTTAGCCATAGGGAAAAAAAAATGAGCTCAACTAGGGACATCAGTGACAGAATAGAGTGCCTAGAAATAAACCCATGTATAGATGGTAAACCAGTCTTTGCTAGGAGTGTCAAGAATATCCATTAAGGAGAGGAAAGTCTGTTCAATAATGGTGTTCAGATAGCTGGATATCTGTATGGTGCATGACTGAAAAATATGGTGATGCTTATATTAAAAATTATAGTATAAAATGCATTGCCATTAATCCCCTCAAAATGCTCCCTCTATCACTTCATACACACCTAACCCATCATTTTATTTTTTTGCTTGTTTGGTTTTTTTTTTGTCTTTTGGAGACACAGTCACTATGCAATTCAGGTTGGCCTTGAACTTACTTTGTAGCTCAGGCTGACCTTGAACTTGAAGCGATCCTCCTGAGTGCTAGGGTTACAGGTGTGCAGCACCTCGCCCAGCTTAGCCCATCATTCTTGTCATTTCCGGAAGCAGTTCTTTTTTATGAATGTCATTCATTTGCTGTCATCTCTGCCTCAATGTCCTGAATCAATTCAAAATGTTTACTTTTCATGATCAATTTGACTTTTGAAAGAGCCAGAAGTCACACAGTGCCAAAAGATTCAGTGGATGAGGACATACCATAATGTTTTATATATATATGCACCCTAATGTTTGTACAAGCCTTGACAGCTGCATTCACCATATTTTTGATCATACATCATAAAGACAGTCACACAAGGAGACTTTCAGAAGTGCTTCAGAAAGTGGCAAGAATGATGAGATACATGTTGAAAGAAAGGGCCTAACATTTTGAGGGAAATTAATGGCAGTGTGTTTTTTACTGTAATAAATTTTTCTAAGTTAAACTTTCACCATATATTTTGATCATATCATACATGCAAAAGAATGAAATTGGATCCTTGTATCATGTACAAAATTAACTCAAAATGGACCTAAGATTTAAAAGACCTGAAATCATAAAACTCCTAGAAGAGAATATAAACAATTGGTCTTCAAATTGACATTGGTCTTGGGGTGATTTTTTTTTCTTACTATAAGGCCAAATAAATAAATAAATAAAGCACAATAAAAACAATTGGTACCAAGTCAAGCCAAAAAGCTTTTGCTTTCAATGAAATAAAAAGGCAACCAAGGGAATGGGGAGAAAGCATTTGCTAAGCGTATGTCTGTAAGACGTAAAGGACTTGAGCACAGGTTTCTGCAGAGGGCAGGGCATACCAATGGCTAACAAGAGTATGAAGAGATGCTCAGTGCTGACACCTTCCAGGAAAAACTGTCAGTGAACGGAGAGCTACAGGGGCCTTCCTCGTTCAGATAAACAGCATCTATGGAAAACCCATAGCTAAGTTATACTCCATGGTGGAATGCTTAGTGTTCTTCCCCAACAGTGGGGAAAAAGCAAAATATATGCTCCCAGTGCTTCCATTTAAATTGTACTGGATATCCTGAATGAGCAAGAGAAAGAAAATGCTTAAACACTGTAAAGAAAAAATAAAATTGTGTTTATTCTGGATTTGAGAGAATTGAGTAGGGTATGTCTTGGTGTCATTCTATTCATGTTTTATGTGTTCAGAGTTCCTCATTTTGGAGTTTATAATTATTCCATTAAATTTAGAAAACTTGAAGCAATTATCTTTTTTTCCCCTCTTTGGTCCTGGGGATTGAACCCAGGGCACAGCACATGCTGGGTGAACACTTTACCACTGAGCTATGCCATAGTCCCTCAACCTTTGTTTCTTTTAAAAACACTTTTCTTCTCTTTCAAAGAATCTAACAACACCCGTGTTTGTCCCTACAAAATTTGCCATGCTTACTTAGGATGATTTCATCCTCTAAATTAATTTCAATGTTTCATTTTGGCATGTTTCTATTGCTATGCATTAAAGTCCATTAATGTTTTCTTAATCTTTTCTTATTTAAAAATGAGCGATGGCCGGGCCTGGTGGTGCATGCCTTTAATCCCAGCACTCGGGAGGCTGAGGTAGGCAGAGCGTTGTGAGTTCAAGGCCGGCTTGGGCTACAATGTGAGCACAAGGCTGGCCTGAGCTACATAGTGCGACCCTGCCTCAAAAAACTAGGGCTGGGAGTTTGGCTCAGTGGCTTAAGTGCCTGTTTAGCAGGTGCGAGGCTGTGAGTTCGATCCCCGGTGCCGCAAAAAAATAAAATTAAATTAAAAAATAAAATAAAAATGAGCAATGGTTCTGAATAGTATTTCTCAAAAAAAGACATGCAGATAGCTCATAGATGTGTTAGAAACGATTCAACATCACCAGTCTTCAGGAAAATGCAAAAAGTCATAATGAGGTATGGCTTCACACTGTCAGGATGGCTAGTATAAAAAATAACAGATAAATGCTGGTAAGGACATGGAGAAAAGGAAACTCTTGAGCATTTGTGGTAAGAATGTAAACTGAGCAGCCATTATGGAAAACAGTATGGAAGTTCCTCAGAAAATTATAAATGGAATTGCCACGTCCAAAAATCTCACACCTAGGAATATATCCAAAGGAAGTAAAATCAGTGTCTTAGAGAGGTACTTGCAATTCGATGTTCATTGCTGTGTTACTCACAATAGCCAACATATGGAAATAAACTAAATGTTCACTGACAGATAAACAGGCAGAGAAAATGTGATATCTATATCTATATATCTATAACTATATATCTACACACACACAATGAAATACTATTCATTCATAAAAAAGACATTTCACCAGTTGCAATAATGTGAATAAAGTTGGAGGACATTATGCTAAGTGAAATAAGGTCGCCACAGAAAGAAAAGTACTGGATGATCATATCTGTATGTGGAATATAAAAAGTCAAACTCATGGAAGCAGAGAGAATGGTAGTTGCTAGGGGTTGGTAGATAGGAGAAATGAGGAGCACTTGGTCAAAGGGTACAAATGTTCAATTATAATATGAGTAAATTCTGGGGATCTAATACACAGAATGGTGACTATGGTAAACAGTACAGTGTTGTATATAGGACTTGAAAATTCCTACATACAACTGTGTGAGGCGACATATGTGTTAAGTGACTTGTGACAATCATTTCATGCTGTGTATGTTTGCCAAATTATCCCATGGCACACCCTAAATACATAATTTTTTTCAATTTTATCAATAAAGCTGAAGGACAATTATATGTGAAAAAATTATGATGTAACTAGAGGGGTAGAATATTAAATATTAAGACTGAACAAACATTTGGAATCTTTATTTTCAGAAAACTAATAAAGATACAGGTAAGGTGCATGTAACATCCATTTCTGACTAGTAGTTTTATGCACTCCATAGTAATGAATATTTTAAAAAGCAGAAACCATTCAATAAAGTTCTGCTGACTCATTGACTCTGGAAGATACCGGCAGAGACAGTGAAAGCTACAGTTTTCCTGGTAAAAAGGACCAGCTTGACTGGCCGGGGACTTTGCCTTTCATTCTACCCTTTTCTTCCCTAGCCATGTTACAGAAGCAGTCCCTAGAGGTGGGAGAACGCCTTGCAAACCAACCCACCAATCAACAGCCAGAAGTGGCAGGTTCAGGCAGGTGGGGCAGGCAGTCAGAAGAGCCTGGCCCCTGACCGTTTTGCTTAAAATACCACCCAAGTCCTGAGCAGTTTTGCCTATAGGCTTATTGTCATGCAGGCTTCCTGACATTCTGATAAGCCATGGTTGTCAGTTTCTATAAGAACAGCTGGGGACTTGGAGGAAAAAAGGACGCGTAGTTTATGTAGTATCTTGGGACATGGCACACGTGAGAGGCAAAGTCAGTCAGCCAGAAATACAGAGAGAATTACAAGTAGTAAAGATGAGCATCAATCAGGAATAAAGTTACCCCCAGATTGGGGATCTTAATTCAGGAAATCTGTGAGTGGGGTCCGGGGAGCCAATGAATCTATTTTCACAAACCTCTGAAATTTAGCGTTTCTTTCTAGTGTGGGGAACAGTGGTATCAGCAGTAACTTAACCTGGTTGTCAACAGAATCAATGCACTGCCATCCTAAACACCTTGAGTTAATGTGTATGTTCACCACTACTTTGAAATAATAGTTGTCATTAAGCCTATAACTGGCTCCTGCTATCTGCCACATTAATAAAGCGATGATGTGATATCATAAATTTATTTGGTTTTAATAACTATGTCATTTCCTCAATATTCCTATATATTTTTATTTTGTCTTATTTGCATTTGAAGACACAATGCTGGTGAGTCTTTGGGCTTCACTGTTCTGCACAGCAGATGAGGAGCACTGTCCTCCGGGTCTGCCAGGCAAGGGTGGAGGCGACAGGCCCGCACTCCTAAGCAGCAGCTGCATAAGCCTACCCTACCTTTGACCAAAGGGTGCTTTTTCTTCAGGCAGAAAAAGGAAGGGATGTCAACCAGTTAGTCTGACCAGTCACTGGCAACCCATGCTGTGACCCAGACTACACCTTCTAGAGAGAAGGTTCCTTCTGTTAGCCTGGCCAGTCCTATCCTGGGGCACACTGGCCTTCACGTCCAGGGGCCCCCTTCACAACCAAGGAGTGGGGGCAAAACAAAAGGGTTTCTTGCTTATTACATACAATACCCCAAAGGGCTCAAGGTTACCTAACTAACCCAGGCACACACGCACAGCTCTTCTGCAGCCAATTTAAATTCAAACTCAGCCAGTGTCTTCAAGGCCACTGCCACAGGGCTGGATGAGTGATGACCTGGGAGTGATATCAGTATCTAGACCCAGATTCTGTTATAATGAACTTTATCATGTTTCTAGAATCAATGGTTTACATCAAAGAATAGCAAATCCCATGAAATGAGCCACTGCAATGGAATTCTATTACATTTTCTAAAAAAGCAAGTTTCAAATTTCTTAGACAACCCACCCAGCCATTTCTTAGAGCAAGGGAAAGCTTTCCACAGCTTCTACAACAATGCTTAGCTGATAAAATGAGGGAATTTGAAGCAGTCAAGATGAAACCTGACTGCAGACTTTTGATGCAGGGAACCCTCTCAACAGTGCGATAAACTGTGGTATTGCCTAGGGTTTTTTTTTTAATGCAATTAATAATTCTTGCAGCTAAAATATATAAAATACACTTTTTTTCTACAAAGAGAGTTTATTTTTACTAAGGATGGAATCATGTAGCTGTGGTTGATGCCGGGGCCAATCCCAGACCAGTTAAGTCAGTAACTCTGAAGCTGGGGTCCCAGCACAGACGTTTTTTGAAAGCTCCCCTGGGATGATTCTGATGAGTTGCCAAAGTTGAGAATCCCCAATCTTAATGTACAGGGAGGCTGCTGAACAGTCAGGAGACCAATATGAAATTTTCAGATAGGCCATCAGTCCACCAGATGACCTTGGATAAGTCACTTATATCTCCCAGCACTGACCAGACTACTGACGTCCACAATGTGTTCCCTGGTTGGTAACTGACTCCTAGGAAGGTTGAAGCAAAGCAGATGTGACAGTCTTGAGTCCCCTTGACTCTTATTTCAACCATAGCAGTGCAGCTTTATTAGTTACAAACATGAGGCTTCTGAAAAAGTTTTTGGCCAAAGAAATGTTTAAAAAATGTTTTGAAAGGCTCTGAACCAGACAAAACTGAAGTTTACCAAGAGATTTCCAAAGAGTCAGTGTACTTCCAGGCCAAGGGAATGTGAGTGAGTGATATACTATTTGGGGAAATACAACCACAGAGGGGCTATCACTGCATGCTTAGATTTCAGCTCAGCTGTTCAAGAATGAAAGACCCTAAAATCAGAGAAACATCCAGTTGGGATCTATAGGAATCACTTCATCAAGTCACAAATTTTATATGGTAGACAACATTCTAAACACTTTACACATACTGACTCATTTAATTCTTACTTCTCGTAGGGTGGTTATTATCCCCACCCTACAAAGGGGGATAATGAGGGACACGGTATACTGCTTTAGGTCACCACCCTGTAAGTGATGTAACAGGGACCAGAGTCCACGCTCTCGGCCATCAACCCCAATCCTCAGCTGAATCCCAGCACATCTCCTGCCTGCCCCAGTGGGAACACTTGTCTACATGTCCTTTCAGGCCGTCACTCATTTCTCCACTCTGCAACCCAAGTTGTGACCAGTGTGGTTTTATTCTAAAACACAAAATCTGATCCTATTTCCTTTACTGGCCTGACAGCCTGTGGGATGCTCCCAACAGAGTCCCCAGTTGGCAGTCTCTGATCTAGTTTCTGATGATCTTGCCCTTACACAAATCCCACCCATACCAAACTATAGACCATGCCACACATCAGAGGCTACCTTCTCTAATTCCTTGTCTAACTTTCACCTGTTCTTGAGTACTCAGTCTAAATATCATCTCTTCATGGATGCTCCCTGGTCCTGTGCACCTTAGGGGCAGTGGTCTTATAGGTTAGGTATCCTGGAGTGAGATGCTAGAGCCTGGCAAGGCAGACTAAGGAGCTTCAATGCACTTCCCTGGGCTCCCCACACACTGCAGTGCCTCGGCCCCTAACAGTATTATAAAAGCTGCATGGCCGGAAGGAGGCACTAGAGTGTGAGGGGCTCCCAGAGACTGCCAGGATAAGGTGGCATCAATGTGCCTGCCAAGGAGACTAATAGCTTTGAGCTATCAGACTGGAGAGGGCCCTGTGGTATTTGAAATGTGACCAAGATATTGCGGAGAATAAAAATCTGTTTTCAAAAAAGCGTGATCAAATAGGATGTGAACAACTATTTGGAAAAGAGTAAGAGGGCTCCTCCTCTTTCACCTTCTTGTTTCTTTAAAATGATGCTACCAGTTGCTGTAAGGTAATCAGGATATTCTGATGATTTGATGTCAGACCTGAGAACCTGAGAAGTGAGCATCTCCTTACATCAGTATTGACGGCCTTCAGTGACTCAGGGGTCTAAACCAGGAATAAAGAAGCCAGGGTGATCCAACCATGAACTTCAGAGACTGGCTTGAAGAATCGTAAGTTGATAAACATGATGCTTCTAAAGCATCTTACACCTGCAATTTCGCTGCAAATACATCTGTGTTGTTTCACTGTTTAGCACCTTCAGTGATTGCCTATTACCCTTGAAACACCACTTGGTCTCCTGAATGCTGACGTGGCTTGCCTCCTTCAAATGATCTAGCAGCTACTCACTCTCCAGAGTATTTCTAGCTCTTTGACAGTGGTCTTGAACACCTCTCTGATTTCCTCTGTGCCATCTCTCAGTTACTTCCAGCACTCTGACCATTTCTAATTTTCTTCTGTCTGACACACTCAGTCCTAACTCCCTGTGTGGGGAACCACTGAACCTTTAGTTTTTGGTAGAAACACGACCTTCCACATCAGGCTGCTGGACCAGCTTCACTGCTATACTTCCCCTATGGCAGTGTTTATGCCACTGCTGGTGGCACTGTCTGGGCCAAATTCTATTCAAGGAGATCCATGTGTTTCATTCACCTTGGAATTCCTACTGAGAACCTGGTAGGAAATGAATGCTTAGCAAATATTTATTACGTATACAAAGAAAGGAAGAGGGGGATAATTTTTTCCCCATGTTTTTATTTTTTTCAAAGCAAAAATAGCAGGAGTTGAGGAAATGAGAATTTTGTGTATGACAGTTCACATTGGTAAAACCAACAGAACATAACAAACCTACCTGACTCAGGGGTTGGGGCTGACTTGATTTCTATGACTGTTACACTTAATTGTCAACTTGGTTGGCTGAGGAGATGCCTAGGGGATTAGTAAAGAATACTTCTGGCTGTGGGTGTATCTGGGTGGTCACTGAGGTGTGACTTTGGGGTCTTCACCTGGTTCCCACCCCATTCCTCTTTGGCAATGGTCCCCTTTCGTGTTTTGCAGGCAACATAAACTGAACATTTTTGCTCTGCCACACCCTCCCACCATGTTGTTTCTGCTTTGGAGCCAGCCAAGCACAGACGGAACCCTTGAAGCTGTGAGCCAAATGCTACCTCTTTTTAACATTGTGCGTATCAGGTATTTATCAGCAATAGTAAGCAGAAAAGTACAATCTCACTGTTTATACTGGCAGGACTGTGTCCTCCAGCTCTCTGTGGCTGGTGTGTCATATGGATAAGCAGACTGGACTTATGGCCCTGGTAACCTCAGACGGGCTCCAGAGACATCAAAGGAGCACTGCCAGCTCTGAGCCTTCTGCTCCAATGATCAGTACGAAACCTACCCACATGTACATACTCCCCCACACCACCCCCTCCACTACTCTAAGGCCTGTATCCTTTTCTAAAAATTTTTATTGGTGCATGTTTGCATTACATGCTGATCACATTCCTTGTGAGGAGTTGGTACATGTACACAAGCTGTTAATTTTTTTCATTCCCCCACCTCTTGGTACCCTTCCCTTTTGCAAAAGATCTATCTCCATATTTCCTATCTGTATTTTTTTTCAAAAAGTAAAATTAAAACAAAACAAAAACCACAGATTCTTTTTACTTGCAGACAGAACCGCAAGCCTCTGCGCTTCCCACCCCACTTCAGCTCTGTCCTACCCCTACTCCCTGCTGAGATGCACAACCCGCTAGTGCTTTACCCTTTGCATTGGTGACAGGAGGAACAGGCGTGTGGCTGGAAGCTGGGTCCTCCACTTGCTCAGCTGATGCATGGCACCAAAAGAGGAAATGAAAGCTGCATCAGCACTCAAGGCTCCTCTGCCCCCACCTCAACCTCTGCCCACCCCTCACACTGTCACTGTGAAAGAGAAGCAGCACCTCCGTTTGCCATTGGTTCTGAGGATAAGATTTTATGATAGAGTTTCAAGTGTTATATTATCTTACAGTCCAAGGGCAACTTTTGTCACTGGTATCATTACATCACTTTGCCGTAGCTATTTAAAAAGTTGGGTAATTTAGCTAGGAAATTTCAAGTGAGATAAAACAGCAGATTCCATTTCTCATGATATATCTTAACATAGAAAGATCACAGGTTTATTACTGAAAGATCACAAGACAAACTTACTTTCTGGAATTTATTAGCATTTGATCCTGGGAAAGTTTTTAAATGTTTCAACTTCCATTTTCTTTTTTAAAGAAGGATAAAGAAAAGGTGAAACTGAGACACAGAAAGTAAGGACTGATGCACCGAAGCCGTGTCTCACAGTCTCCTCCCTTACGTGCCAGCCTCCAAGTGAGGGCTGGGGATTGGGCAGGGAATGAGAATATCACAGCTTTTTTAAATAGCTATGGCAAAATTACTCAAAAGGTGCCCCTGGACTGTTAGATAATGTAACACTTCCCCAGCACTTGATGTTAATAATCTAGAACAGAATCAGGGAGCTACAAGCATAACAAGTGTTAGAACAAAAATAAAGGAGTGAACATGTATTAAACATACAGATAACCCTAAGTCACAGGAAGTATATGTCCGTGTGTGTGTGCACGCACGCGTGGGTGACAATAACAGGATAGCATGAATGAATGATTTGTTGTGAGGGAAGTATTCTGAATCCTGATGATGGTGGATATTATATATATACACGCATATATGAAGATACATAAAACTGTATGCCAAAAGGAAAAAGCTTAATCGTGTTGTGTAGTTAAATGCACAGTACTCCATCTGGCCTATATGAAGGACAAAAATACCCTAAGTGATGGTGAGTGCCTATACCTACAGTGGTCTGGGGCACAGGGAGCAGGAGGGGGAACATGCTGTACTCTTGAGCTCCTCACTTTCCATTCCGCCAAACAAGGCTCATCTTGCCCCACTGTGTGACTCCTGATACTTCTGTCCTTTTTTTCCTAAGTTACTTCCATGCAGGAAGTCTCAGTTCAGATGACCTCTATTGAGCATCTACTGTTTAACATGTTCCTCCTGGCTTGAACCACTGGTGGTACATGTGTGACTGTCCCATTAGGCAGTGTGCCACTGGGGGTAAAAAGAGATCTTTTATTGAACTTTTTACTAATAAAATTAATAAAAAGCTGCCCAGTGGGACAGTTGTACATTAAGTTGTTCAGCAGTGAGACATATGAACTATGGCCCTGATGTGTTAGACCCCCTCCTGCTACCATAAAATGGGTGTCATTATCTCATTTTTACCAATAGTGAAAATGGGGCACAAACCATTTAAGTAGTATTACTAGTACATGGTAAGGGTAGGATTCAAGCCCAGTTCTCCAAGATCCAAGTTAATGGAGCTTTACAAATTTCCAATATAATACAACTTTGTGCAACCTGTCTGGCTTCCATTGGTCTGTGGCATTTAGCACTTCAGTGTGATGTGAATTACTGCATGTTGTTTGTTGCTGAGTAGTAGTTGTGTGCATGGCCTTGGCCATCACCAATTGCTAAAACTTTTCTGTAGTGGTCCTGCAGTACTCGGCTGGTAGTATATGAAAATATGGCTGGGTATCACCATAGAAGCAAAGTTCTTGTCCTGAGAAGTCAGACACTCCAAATTTAGAGAAACACACTCTTGATATAATGAGATTTACAGTTAATATTATAATAAATTTTAACCTTGTTTGTGCTGCGAATAAACACGAGTTAAGAGTGTGCTTTAGTCTAAGAAAAACAGAATGATAGAGCCCTTGAGTAGCATGCTCAAGACCCCGGGTTGATCCCCAACTCCACAAAAAAACAAAGAAACAAAAAACAAAAGAGCTCTTTCCTGACTAAAAAAATAAATAAAAAACATTTTTCAGATGTCACTGATTCACAAAATTTTAAATACATTTAAATAAAATATAATAAATTTAAAAAATAGTTTTCCATTGACATTTTAAATTATTTCATTTATCAGCAAAATTAGTTTTACATGCAAATTGTCACATCTAACCCTACCTCTTTTTAGGAATGCATAAAGGAAGATTCCAGAAGTTGACATGATTTTAAAGTTCATAGTTTCTCTTTGGTTTTTTTCTAAACTAGACCCAATGTTATATTTTCTTCTCTCAAAAATTTAGAAACTACCTTTTAACAGCATCACTTATTCTCTTTTCCCCATTTCCAGATCATCTCTAATGCTGGAACTTAGTTAAGTTCTGACTGGGAATGGGTCCTTTCAACAAGTGTAAGACTGTTCCAAAGAGAAATGTATCCACTAAATGAGGAGCTAAAACAATTTCAGGTACAAGCAGTGGGTACCCCTTCAGCTTCAGTGTGATTACAGCATAGCCAAGTAAAGTTGCAAAATCACCAGCCTACATTTTAGCCCTACTGAAACAAGAGCCTCGTGGTGTGCACCTTCATTCCGGGGCTCCACAGATGCTGAAAGCCAGCAGGGAGGTGAAGAGGTGCCCATCCCCTTCATGGGGTATCTGCAAAGAAGTGGGGGTTCTAGACCTAACATCAGTCGTTTTCTGTACAGCACAACACAAACTCTGAGACTGAAGCAGGAAACACAGAAAGCTAAGGGTGAGTTCAGACATACTTGCACCAGTTTGAAGAAAAATCAGGGCTTTGCATTCTTTCAATCACTGCACAAAGTCCTAAAGGCTCGGAAGCATCTTCACCCCTCCCCCACGTCCTCATAATGCTCTCCACTGGGAGCACACAGATGGAGGGAGGTGGTAAAAATAGTCCTGCATGGAGGAGAAACGTTAGGAATCCTTTCCTGTTTTTTTCACCTAAAAATGGAGAATGTCAGCCCTAGTACTGTAGTGTTTCTCATAGACACTGACACTGGCGCCCTCGCGTGGTAGGTAAATGGCATGCATGGACAGTGTGCTTTCCCACATCCATTAGCTTTGGTATGCTGTGACCCAGCACTGCACCCTACGACCTAGTGGTATAGTGAATTATATCACTACTTTTTAAGCTCAATTATCTGTCATATAGTGGACACTAGATTTTTAAACCGTTTCTGCAAAGAAACTGCTAATACAATACATAAGCAAACAAGAAGTCACGATTGGCATTTTTTACCTCCAGTAATGACAATACAGTCATACTTGACAATAATATCTAGCTAAAATAACCCCAATGCTCAAGGAGACAGCTGAGATATTAACTTAACATTCACTATTGTTAATGATGAATTGTGCCTTGAAACATCAGCTAATGATAGCACGTGACTTTGCTTTTAGCAAGGCACTAAGGCACATAGGTAACATCATATAATTTTTGGCTGTTATTTTAAAATATGCCTTTAAGTTATTAAATCTTTTTAAAAATCTATATACTTCTTATTTGCAAAATAATTATATGCCAGTCATGTGGTTATATATCAATGATACATTCCAAACAATTGTTATTAACTATTCTAGAAATAGTTGTTCTAAGAAAAAAATGGTGCCCTTGGATACCATCTATGAAGACACCATACTGCATACATTTGATATTCATCTTCTTTTCCTTATCCCATAAACTATTCTAGCATTGATACTGAAAGGACATCAAAAATGTGAAATCCCAGTTTGAGTGAAAGCCATGGCTGATTTTACAAAAGGTTCATTATGAGCAGGGAATGTAAATTGTCTTTCCTTTTCCACTGCCAGAGGAAAGGAATTATTTTCCATTGGGGAAACACAGAATGGGCATATTTCTGATTCCCCCCTATAATCACTATATGGTTTGATTTTTATAATGTTTCTGGCCAATTTTCAAGGTTTCACAGCCAGCATGCTAATTTAGAGTCTAGCATATCTGTGGCAGACAGTCCTTTCACAGAGCTGTCAGTCTGTAGGTTCTCATCAGATCCTAACAGATGAGGCCAGTGAGGAATTAGAGGTGAGGAAATCATGAGGAACTCCATGAAAGTCCTTTTCTGGGCCCATATTCCATCAATGGCCAGTTGGAACTAGGTACTGCAGTGCTTTTTCCTGTATTTCTCTCTTGATTATTCAGATATTTTACCCCCTCCCACACTGGGGAAACCCCTCATTTTATATACTTCAATAAGTAATGCCATTTCCTTTTCTTCAATAAGTAATGTAGTGAGATATAGGGTACCTTCTTTTTTCATCAAATGGCAATTTTGTTCCATTTATCTATTTAAAGAGACAAAACCACGCTGTGTTGCTTAAGCTGTCCCTAAACTGCAAGACTAAAGTCAACCTCCTACCTCAGCCTGCTTAGTAGTGGGAGTATGTGTGTATGTGTCACTGCCTGGCTAGGTCTCATATTTTACAACATACTGGATACATATGAAGAGATAAGAAGTGTAAAGTTTTCAACAGCTTTGTTGCAAAGTTTTGCTGTGGTTTATTGTAGAGTCAAACTATTTCAGGAATGCTCTCAAGCTATTACCTTACATAGCAGCCATGTCTCCCTGAATTAGTTATAGAACGAAAATATAAACACTGTAAAATTATTTTGAAATGCAGCTGCAAGTACCATTATTAGAAATAAAAACAATAACAGATAATCTTTGTGAAGTACTTTGCACATGTCAGGCACTATTCTAAGCATTTTTCATATTTTTAACTTATTTCATATTCCTATTAGGTAGGAACTATTATTATTCCTGACATACAGATGAGAAACTGAAGTATGGTAAAGTCAAGTAACTTGTACAAAGTAAGATCATTAGTAAGTGGTAGAGTTGGGATTCAAACTCAGATATTCAATCAGAAGGTTTTTTCCTCTTGCTATAGTTTATGTGAATGATGGCCTTTCTATAATGTAGCAAGAAATGTGGACAATAAGGACAGTATGAACAATTTCATTTCAGTTCTACTCTTTGCCTGAATTAATAAGATCTACTATTCAGTTTTTGACTGGACAGAGAAGACTGTTAACCAACTTCAGAATGAAAAGAGAAATCATCATGGAAAGGAAAACATCTTTAATAACAAATTTTATTGAAACCATACGTATCATTAAAAGTTGCCATATATCTCTAGCGCTAATGGATAAAGGGGCAGGATATGAAAATCTAGACTATGAGGCCAGATTGCCTGGGCTCCACTCTCCCCAGGTCTATGCTTTAGTTTTATTAAATCAGTAAAATAAGTGCAAAAATAATACACATCTACATTTGTATTATGAGGTTAAATGAACTAGTATTGGCAAAGTCCTAAGATCAGTTTTGGTGGATGAATACTGTGTTTGTATTAAAAAGGAACAAAAGAACACAGAAAAGAAAATCTCAAGAGGGATTGCTCTTGCCAACATCTTTCCACCTAAAGCCACGGGAAGTCAGATTACAAGTAAAGAAAGTTTTTATCTCAACACTATTTACTTTCCTTTAGCCTTAAGATTTGCCACAGTGGGGAAATCTATTGTGGAACCAAGTTTTAACTGTTTTCTCAGATACCACATACATGGATCTTGGTCAAACCTGATCTTTGGGGTAAACAAACACCCACTGAGGCTGTAACTTCAAATTCACTCCAGCTGCCATCAACATTGTCTGTTCCTGGGGGCAAAGTCAGGCTTCTTAATCACTGACAAGAGTCTCTGTCCCTGGAACTAAGAGATAAGCATTTTGAAGGAAACCATGAGCTCTTGCTTCAAACAATCTCAGTAGATAAGGGGAAAGTTTATATTTTTAGACATGTACAGAACAAAGTGAAAATTTACAGTAAACACAGTGAGATAAAGAAAAGGCCTCTTCCATTACCTTTGATAGCTGCCATCATTGCAGGGAACAGACTACCAGATAAGTGGCAAGGAGGACTGTCACTCTGGAACCAGAACAACCTTCACTAAATGTTTTCAGGATGAAAAGTCCTTCTTTCAGAAAATGGGTGGAAAGAAAGATCTTCAGTTCAGAGCTTTCCCTCCCCTGTTCCCCTTCACTTCTCCCTGCCTGTTGGATCCTACCTGCCTAGAATTCCCACAGTGCTGCCCCGTCCTCTGCTGAGAGAGAGAATCGGCTTTTCTCTCCCCTGCTGATGAATTTGGCCTAATGCTGACACAGTCATCTCCTGTTATTGTAATTGGACACTGAACTAACAGATACTGAAACCACACAGTTTGATGTGCTTTGACTAAATTAAACAACATAAAGGTGCTCTTAAGAAAACAGACTTGGAATGCATGTGCCCACAAGTCCAGTCTCAAGCCAAAAACAATTGGTTTCAAATAAGGAAGCCTATATGGGGGTGGGATAAGGGATATCCTGGTGATAGCTACTTTACCTTGAATATTTCCCACCTCCGCAACTTCACAAGTACAGGTACTTATTCTCTTAATACTACGATTACTGGATGCCCATAAGCATGAACTCTTTTTTTTTCCCCTTCTCAGAGAAGTCATCTGTGAGTATTCTCTCCCTGTTATCTCATTCCTAGAAGGATTAAATACTTGAGAACTGAAATGCTCTCAGAAAAGCTATGTTTATCTGTGGATGGAAATCACTATGATAAATAAAAACTCTTTATAACCTTTTAAATCAAAGGAAAGAAAATCTAGTGATGCTGATTAATTCCCACAAATCTTGGCCTGGTTAATTAAGCACTTCAGTGGGAGGCAAGAGGCTATTGAGATAAGCTGTTACCGTCAACAAACACACAGCATCTGTCCTGAGGGACAATCTTACAGAAATGTGGTCTGGAAATGCTAGCATTTTAGATTTCATTCTTTCCTAGGTATTCACTCTATGTCCTCAAATAAGTAATCACAGACATAGGCATATTAAGAAGCTTGCACATTTTCATGGAACGTGTGTTTCTCATCTGTCCAACTGTGGGTTTATGGTTCTTCACATAGAAACAACACCAAAGGCAATCCAGGCACAAGAAAAATTCTCCTTCATTTGTCATCCTTCTCTTCTATGCATCACACCCACTTCATCAGAAACATCAAAATTTCTTTTCCTTGTTCCTCAAAAGCCATGTGTTTTCTTCTTGTGAATATATCACTGAACTCGTAATTGAAAACTAAAACAAACATAGATTCTTTACAGAGTAGCTGAAGAGGGGAAAAGAGTAATTCACCCACATCCCCTTTAGGCTACACTACTACTGTGCTGAAAATTTTACCCTTTAATTTGCATCCCTTTTAAGTTTCCTGAGTCCTTTTGAACATTATTGCTGTAACTCCTGACACTTATATGTAGACAGAACCAGAAATTCACGTATGTTCTTTCTTAGAAGTAAGGCACCACTATCAAGATCTTGGAGAAACACAGAAAATGACCTTCCTTCTAAATACACTATCGAAGGTAGAAGAGGTGGAATAGAATGCTGTATTTTATTCACTAAATAAATAAATTAATTAATTAAATATTTGTTTTAAAATAGAAGGTTTAAATTGACTTCTTTGGTTGAAAGACTACTTGTAATAATGGGATAAGATAATTATGAATGGGCATGAGGGATGAGTTAATATTGCTTTAAAATCTTTACACCATTATAAACAGCCAAGCTAGGTAGAAATATTATAGGCAGTCAGACAGGGATAGGCCCTGGAGACAGTCGGTACAGAGGATAAAAACACATTACAGTTGTGGCTAGAGGTGCCACTGTTGGAGTCCAGGCCTCAAGATAAAGACAAAAGGACATTTACATGCCTCCCCAAGAAATAAACAATAAAACATTAACATCTGTCACCCCAGTGGGTGGCTGAAACCCCCTGATTCAGCTCTTCCTAAAAAGCCCTGCTTCTTTCTAGGTACAGTTGCTATGTGATCTGCTTCCCATTGGATCAATATTACCTAAATGACTACACCTGTAATCTGCTCGGTTGACCAGAGTTTTGTCCCACAGTGTACCTACCTCATGATTTTATGTCCACCTCGTGATTTTGCTCAATAAACTTTCTCTGTAAAGTGGGGTCAGCGGCAACTCATTTTTCGGGTTCCCTCCTGTCTCTCAGGAACTCTCTCTCTCAATAAAATTTCCCTACTTTTAATCTCCATTGTTCCTTAGAATTCATTCTCTGACTTTGGGGAACATGTACTCAGTGTATCAATACCAAAAAATAATTTTCTGTAGTGAAAAAACTATTACTGTTACTTAGCCACCCTGTTGTCACTCAATATAAGAAATGTCAGTAAATATAAAGTCATGCTTCTCTTCTGCACATCACCGATGTTTCTAACAGATAAACATTTCTATAATATTTGCTCTTTTCATTGTGAATTTCATGTTATTTGATAGGATACTTTAGGTTTTCTCTATTTGCAAGGAAGAAGGTGATATTATGCATGTAAGAACACTTGTAGAATTCCTATTTTGATCTGACTACATTTATTGGGTCAAAGATGTCAAGGAAGGAGGAAGAAATTAGGCACCCATATTTAGAAGGGAGCCCATACAGCTGTGTCGGCCATCCTCCTTCCTGTCAACTTTATCTGCAAGTGAGATGCTGTTATTTATCCTGTTGCTCCGCTTTTGTTCATAATAGTATGTGCCCCCATCTTTTCTGTCATTATCTTCAAGGACCTTTCTGTGACCCATGGCACAGTCATATCCACGCCTTGCAAGTACCCTCCCTTCTTGGAACTTCTGGAACCCTAAGGGCATTAGGTTTTTACTCTGTACTTTTATCTTCTCACTTTTATTGCTCTGTGTGATCTTAGCCATATCTACAACTTCAGTTATAATCTTTACACTTGTAATTCCCCAAACCTAAAACCCTCTAGACTGCTCCACAGCTTCAAACCTATAGTTCTAACTGCCTGATCAAAATAATTCTGCCTTGAAAGGTGGAAGCAGCCAGTCATCTGGTTACCTCAACTGTTACTGCTCACAGCATCTCTTCTGAGTCTGTCCCTCACTCCACTTACTGCCTTATTTTAAGATCCCACCATTTCTCACCTGGATTTCTGCACAGGAACTTCTTAACTGGCAGCTCAGTCTCCAGGTCTGCCCTTGTGGCCTTCCCAACTTGTTTCTCCTCACTACCACTCACCTTGATTCATCATGTGCTTGTCTAAAGTCACACGGTTAAAACCCCAGCTTTCGCTCTCCCCCTTCCCGTATGTGTGTGTGTGTGTGTGTGTGTGTGTGTCTGTGTGTCTGTGTGTGTGCACATGTCTGCACGCATGCAGCTGTGCACTGGGAATCAAACCCATAGCTTGTGCATGCCAGGGAAGCCACATCCTCAACCCTCCCACTCACTTTTCAGTACCATGGGTCAAAGACCACTTTCTCTAGAAAGTCTACCATTATCTGAGCTATCTGTCGTCTCCATTGTTCCCCTGACCATGAGTAGCCAATCTGAGTTATGTTTTCATAAAGACCGGGCTTTTT
>RJWM01027310.1:0-26969 GCA_004363535.1 Dasyprocta punctata
GAGAATATTTCTGATTTGATTTTCTCTATAGCTTCATCAAGCTGTTTCTTTATTGCATTTTCTATCATTTCAGAAAGTCCATTTGTGTGACTCCCACTGTCTTCCATTTCAGTATCTCTTGGGTTTGTTCTTTGTGGGCTGGGGGACTGAGACTGCCTCTTGGTCTTTCGTTTTGTCATTTTCTTCTGGAATCTCTGTACCTCTGTGTCCTGCGCGGCTGGCCGGCGTTCCCCTGAGGTTCGCGCTGATTCTTGCGGCGTGCAGGATCGCGGGACCCAGTAGGCTGGGTCCCGTGCGCAGCAAGGAAGGGCGGCCTCCTGGGGTGTGCAGGTGGAGTCTCCTCCTTTACTGGGTGGGGGCCAAGGCCTCCCGGTCCCAGGGAGCTGTGCTGGGCACCGTGCGGGAGGAGGACCCGACCCTGGTTCTGTCTGCAAGCTCGGCCCAACAGCTATGCCTGCGGGGCAGGCTGAGGCAGGTCCCAGGCCTACAGTACCAGGAGCAACCCTGCTGGGCGGCGGGGTCTGCACAGGAGCTGTGGGATGGCACACGCTCGAGCGGAGCCGCGCGGCTGAAGAATGGAGCTGCCGTGCACTCTGCACTCTGGTGGGGGGGTGGGCAAGCTCTCCAGGTCCCTGCAGCTATGTTGCTCAATTCCCCGGTGAGCAGCTCTGGGTTCCTGGGCTGATTTGGGCTGGGCTGCGTACCTCTGTGTCCTGCGCGGCTGGCCGGCGTTTCCCTGAGGTTCGCGGCATGCAGGATCGCGGGACTCAGTTATATGTAGCTTTCTTAAGTGTCAAAACTACACGTGAGTTTTTCTTGTTCTCTGTTTTCTATGCTTTGTGTAATAAACAAGTATTATTTTAGGCATTAGAAAAAATAGGCATAATGTTAACATTAAGTCCTGGATTTCTAAAACGGAATGATTATATGAGCCAATTCAAGGAGTTTCTTTCACTTTAACTATTCTAATTAAATTAACTACACTAATTTAACACTTTAATGTAGCCCTTCCTAGCTTCAGGCTTCTTCCTCTAATCTAAACTTTTTCCAAAGAAAATGTGTGTAGGCCCTTGTTAAACAATTTCTGCAGATACATGGAAAGCAGTTCTTTTTATTCATACATAGATTACAGTATAACTATATTTTATTTAATGATGAGAATTACTTAGAAACAAAAAATTTTAAATTTTATTTTCAAAGTAAACACCATGTAGTGTTACTAAGACTCTGTTCTCTATTTTATCTAAAAATAGGATGGAGAAATCATCTGTTTTAGAAAAGTTAGGTATTAATCTTCACTGAAGCAGAATTATTTGACTTAAGGTACTCCTGTTACCTCTCATGATGTTGTAATTTGATAGCTTCAAAAAAAGAATACTTTCTTTTTGTATTTTGATGTACAATTGTGAAAAATATTTACTGGTGCAGTCACTGGACTCCCTTTGGAGTCTCTAAGTGCATGTCTTGTATGAAGTATGAGATGCACTGGTATTCTCTGAAGTTTGATGCTTATGACCACAACTATTGCATTGTTTTTATTTGTTTGTTCTCTAGATTTATTAAGTAAACCTATTTTATAATCCAAACCATATCTCAAAGAATGGATATTTTAGAACTATTTCTTTAAAATTGAGAAAACTTCATTGCGTGGGAAACACCAAAGTATCTCTTTTGGTACTTTTATATCTGTTCTTCAATCTTCTATTTATAAATAAAAAAAACTCTTATAGTTGTAAGTTTGTTAATGTAATTTAGTGGTGGACTTTTATTAATGGGAAAATCATAAAAATGAAAGTGCTTGTTCTACCATGAATTGTTGATTTTTTACTAATTAATACCTAGAAATCATAGTTTTTAAAAAGATGATGTTTTACATAAATTTTCTACACATTTTTTGTTAGTTAAGTCAACATATTTTGTATTTTATTTATTTTTATTTAAGAAAAAAGACAGAAAAGAAAAACAAAAAGCAAAAGAGACAACAAATCCAATACAATAACATTATAGGTTTACAAAACAAGATGATAGGAATTTGACAGTGGTTGTAATGTTGAATATCATTACCTTCAAAAGGGTTGTTTAGATTAACAGATATAGACACATAAAATTGATCTAATATGAGTATTAACTGTTCTTTTTCAATAACTAATGCATTTATTAGTATAGTCATTTTAGCTATGTTATATATACATATATACAAATTCATGTCTTTTTCCTTTTCCCTTCTTTCCTCCTTTCCCCTTATAATACCTCTTGTTATCTTCAAAATAACTGCCCATACCATCAGGCATAATATAATCAAACAAAATAGTACAGAATAAAACCAATAAAAACAAAACAGTGGAAGCAATACAGGACTTCAAAACAATAGTAAAACAACACTTCTTACCATAATGTCTCTTGTTATTTTCTAAGCAGATGCCTATATCATCAGTCATAATACAATCAAACAAATCAAAATAGAATAAAATCACTCAAAACAAAACAATGAAAGCAATATAGAGCTTCAAAACAAGGTGATCAGATATCAATAATGGCTACCATAATGTATTTTGTTATTTTTGAAATAGCTGTTTATGCCCTCAAATATAATAAAATTAGACAAACTGAAATAGAATAAAGCCAAATGAAACAGAACAATGAAAACAATACAGGATTCAAATCACGATAATAGTTTAACAATAGCCACTGCCTTCCCTTTTTAGACACTTCCTCCCCTTTCATTTTTACAATATGCATTGTGTATTTTGAATCCTACTAACTCCTTTGGTTTTTTTGTACTAGGGAGATAACATGATATTCACCCATGTGACTCTGAATCATTTCATCCATGAGCATGATCTCAAGTTGTATACATTTACCTACGAGAGGCTTGAGGTTATCTTTCTTTATAGTTGAGTAGCTTTCCATTGTATAAAAATGCCATAGCCTTCTTGTCCAATATGCAGCTAATGGGCAAACTACCCCCACTTCTTTCTGGTTCCCTGTCACATCCAGCATTGTTCTTTCTTCTTTGACTTTCAGTCTATGAATCCCCTTTGAAGTTTAATGTGTTTCATGTATAAAGCATATTGATGGATCCTATCTCCTTATCCACTCTGCCTGTGTTTCTTTTTATTGGTGAATTGAGGCCATCTACATTAATGGTTATGGCCAACATGCACTGCCTTGTCTCTGCCATTGTATTTTCCTGCCATTGACTGCCTACTTTTCCTCTCCATTCAATTGTCTGCCCCACTTGGTGATACCCCTCTGCCACTGTTTCTGGAGCTGTGGTCTTTTTTATCTCTCTCTACAATGTCCTTCAGTATTCTTTGTAGGGTTGGTTTGGTGGTCAGGAATTTCTTCAGTTGTTCTTGTCATGGAAGTATCTGGTTTCTCCATTAATTTTGAAAAGTAGTTTTGCAGGGTACATCAATCTAGGTTGGAAGTTGTTTTCTTTCAGGACTTGAAATACTTTACTCCAAGCTCTTCTTGACTTCATGGTTTGTATTGAAAAGTCTGTCATGATTCTGATGGGTATTCCTTTATAGATGAACTGTTTCTTTTCTCTGACAGCTTTTAGTATTCTGTTTTTGTGTTGAATTTCTGGGATGTTGATTACTATATGTCTGGGTTTAGATTTATTTTGGTTATGGCTAGCTGGATTTCTATATGCTTCACTTATCTGAATGTTACTTCCTTTTCCCATGCTTGGGAAGTTTTCTGATATTATTTCTGTAAATAGACTTTTAATGTCATTTGTATTGACCCCTGCTTTTTCACTCACACCTTTTATTCCTAAGTTATGTTTCTTTGGGTTGTCTTGCAGTCATTGAATTGTTACTTCCAGGTTCCTTGTTATTTTAAAGAGACCTTTCCTTTCATGATCACAAGCTGCAAACCTGTCTTCAAGGTTTGAAAGTCTGTCTTTACATTTACATTCACTGAGGTGGTTTTGCCAGCTTTTGATGGAGTTCTTAATCTCTTGGATATCTCTTTGAATCTGTTTTGTGTATTCTAAATCTTTTTTGTATTGTTCATTCAAAGTTTCCCTCATTTTCCTATGCTCCATTTCTTTAAATTTATGTCTTCTTTAGAGATGCCTAGCAATTCTTTTATTAGTTTTTTCATTTCTTCTTTTACCTGAGTTAGTATTTCTGTTCTAATTTCTTTTATAGCCTTATAAAGTTGTTTCTTTACTTCAGTTGCCATTACCTCAGAAACTTCAGTTGTGCGACTCTTGATCTCTTCCATGTTTGCATCTCCTGGATTTGCTCTGTTTGGATTGGAGGCCAGACTGCCTTTTGCTTCTTCATCTTGATATATTCCTGGGTTCTTCTGGACAAATGGGTATTGGGATCCAAGGCACTTCTTGCATTGGCTACAGTTTCTCTGAAGTGAGACAGTTTGGTTCTTTTAGCCAGTGCTGGCTATGGATATCTGATGGTGGCCTTTGAATGAGCTGGTGCAGGGCTGTCTACTGCTTTTTCCAGCGTGCATTTGCTCCCTGATGGCTGGTGGAGTGCATGCGGGGGCGGGGCTGGCTGCTGTCTGCAATCTTGGGCTGGTCACCTGTGCAGATCATCCACTACTGCCCCGGGGCACACGTGGGGCTGCTGCCTCCAGACCAAGTTGGCCACTCACAGGGACCCCCTCAGACAGCCCCCAGAATGTGTGCAGGGCCAGGGCCCATTCCTAGCAACCTCCACAGGTCTGTGCCCAGCTAGGCACTGCTGGAGGAAGCCAGGAGCAGCCCTGGCCCTGGGCCCACCCAGCCAGACTCCAAAATGGCTCCTGGCCTATCACTCTCTCCCGTGGGAGGACAGAGTCCCCTGAACTTACCACCAGCCAGCCCAGGCCTCCAGGTCTGCTCCCCCAGTCCACTACCACTCTCTTCCAATGCTGCCTCTCTCTGCAAAGGCCTCCAGGGTCACCGTGACCATGTCACCTTGATCGTGTGTCTCCAGGTTCCAGCAGCTCCTCTTCTACAGTGGGCCCCGCTCCAGGCAAAGGTGCTACCAGCTACCGCCTTCTTCTTAATTTAAATTTTTCTTTTTACTCTTTCTGTGGGTTTCAGTTCTCACTTTAGATTCTTACAGGGTCCAGGGCACCCACTTCCTTCCTTCTTGTCTTCCCCATGATGCTATATTCCAGCATCTGGACTGTCTCTCTCAGAGAGGCTGTTTACTGTGCTGTTTACTGTTCTGCCATCTTCCCGGAAGCCTCTGAACCTATTTATTGAGAAGACAAATTTCCAGTAAGTACCGCAGGTCTTTGGCAAAGTTATGGAATGAGCAAATATGACTTTGAACTTTCCGTTTTTGCTTTGAGTACATTTTGATTCAAAGTCTTATTTTTGGCATGCTCTTTTCTGAGCACTCCAGGATCCCAGGCTTTTTAAAACTTTCTTGTTCTCCAAGAAAATAGTGGATCATTACATATACTAATCTTTAAAATATATAAAGAAGTTTCATCTAAGGAACATAATTTATTAATCTAGTAAAATAATTGAAGTCATTTATGTAATGCAGCTGATTGCTGAAAAATTTGGGTACTATTGACATTTCTCCTGGGTCTTCTTGACTCAACGTGTGAATAGGTTTAATCCATTTACTCTGTCCCAACGTTCATTCATAAATCAAATGTGATTACAAAATACAGTGAATGTTTAAATTAAAAAAATTACATTAAAAGACCCATTGACATTTACCTCCTTCAGATACTTTATTTTGCTTCAGACACACTTATCCCATTGTTCTTGCTATTTTCTGAAGTGGTTCTGGCAATCCTCTTTTATGAGTGTATTTAGTTGCACTGTCATAGTGCCTTGATGTCTTGAATCAGTTAAAAATGTTTGCTGTGCATAGTCATTTTGACTATGGGGAAGATCCAGAAATCTCATAGTGTGAGATTTGATAAATAAGGTGAATGAGGACATTCTATAAACTTTTTATAAGCCTGTGTTTTGTTGGATGGTGCTCAGCAGCAGCATTCGGTATAGTGTTTTTGATGACATTGTAAATGATAAATGAGTTCAAAGTGAGGGGGGAAGAGGAGGATTAATGACAGTGTGTCTTTTACTGTATTAAATTTTTTATTTAAACAATACTATTTTTGATCAACCCTTGTAGGACCTTTTATATTCAGTGTCCTTTGTAGTATATCAAATGCTATTTGTATACTAAAAGGTATGAGATTGCAGACTTTAATCTTATTAAACTAGAGTTTGAGAGGTGAGGACCAAATTATGTCTATTGGATAGGTATTAATTGGATATCAATATCAATAAGACATTATATACACATATGTATATATTGGTATTAAATTATGCCTTAGTATAATCAAATACAATGCAGTGAGATATGAGTATAAACTTTAATTTACATTGAGAGAAAAGAACCACATCCATAAAGATTTAACCTAATTATTTATTCCTTTATTTATTTATTTTTATTTTATTTTATTTTAAAGAGAATAAAACAAAACAACAAAACAAAACAGATCAGAATAAAACAATGCAAGCAACACAGGATTTCAAAACAGGACAACAGGAAATCAACAGTGGCTACCATAATGTCTGATTTTCTTCAAAATAGTTGTCCATATCTTCACACACAATGAATTCAAACAAACAAAATAGTATAAACCCGATCAAAACAAAAGAATGAAAGCATTACAGGCCTTCAAAACTAGACAATAGGAAAATCAACAATGGCTACTGTAATGTCTTTGTTCTCTTCAAAATAGCTGTCCATACTTTCACACATATTGAAATCAAACAATACAAAATAGACTGAAACCAATCAAAACAAAGAATAAAAGCATTATTGGACTTCACAATAAGATGATAGGAAACCAGCAATGGCTACCATAATGTCTCATTTTCTTCAAAATAGGTGTTCAGACCATCACACATAATGAAATCAGTTCTTGTAAACTCTTTAGGAGAAGTTCTAGGCGTGTATAAGCCTATACATGTACACCTATCCTTTCTGTATTAGAGGTAAAAACAAAACAAAACAAAACAAAACAAAACAAAATACAAGAAAAACAAGAAGCGAAAGAGAAAAATGAGTAACAATAACAGAGCCCAAAGCAATAACAGTACAGGCTTGCAAAACAACGTGGTAGGAACATAACTAAGGTTATTTTGCATAGTTATCTTCAAAAAAGTTACCCAGATTACCATATACAAACATGCAAAATTGATCTAATCCTATGAATGTTAACTGTTTTGTTAAGGAACTAATAGAATTAGTAATACGATCCTCTTAGCTATCTTAAGTATATGTGTACAAATTTATATATTTTTTCTTTTCCCTTCCTTATTTTCTCCTTTTCCCTGAGTTATTTTTTCCCCTTTGAGCAGTATGTTACCCTTTAACAATATTTACTGAAGATTTTGTATCTTATTTACTCTTCAGTTTCTTTCACTAGAGAGACAATATGGTATTTACACATGTGAGTTTGATTTATTTAACATGAGTTTGGTCTCAAGTCATATCCATTTACCTATAAAAACCTCAATATGATCCTTCTTTATAGCTGAGTAGTACTCAATTGTATAAAAATACTACATCTTTTATATCCATTCCTCAGTTGATGGACATTTAGGTTGTTTCCAAGATGTGGCTATTACAAATTGTGTTGGTATAAACATGGGTGTACATATATTGCTGTGATATGAAGTTTTCAATTCCTCTGGGAATATTCCCAGAAGTGGAATAGCTGGGTCAAATGGGACTTCCAATCCCAGCTTTTTGAGAAACCTCCAGACTGATTTCCACAGTGGTTGCACCAGTCTACACTCCCACTAACAATGCAGGAGAGTTCTTTTTTTCCCACAGCCTCTCCAGCATTTGTTATTGGTGTTTTTCTTGATCCTGGCCATTCTTTCTGCAGTGAGATGGAATCCCAGTGTTGTTTTCATTTGCATTTCTCTAATGACCAATGATGCTGAACATTTTTTCCATGTATTTATTTGCCATATGTATTTCTTCAGCTGAGAAGTATGTGTTCATCTCAGATGCCCATTTTTGGATTGGGTCTTCAAATTTCAGGGGTTTCTTTTTTTTATTTCTTTATAAGCTCTGGATAGAAGTCCTTTATCTGAGGGACAGTTGACTAAGATTTCTTCCCTGTTCATCAGTTTTCTTTTCACTCTGTTGGAGATTTACTTTGATGTGCAAAAACTTTTTAGTAAGGCGAGATCCCAGTTGTTGATTCTGGGAAGTATTTCCTGTGCAGTTTGATTTTTTTTCATGACTTCTGTGTCTACCCCTATGTCTTCAAGATTTCTACCTAATTTGTCTTCCAGCCAATTTAGTGTTTCTGTATTAATATTTAGATCTTTTATCCATTTTGACTTTAGTTTAGTGCATGGTGATAGACATGGATCTAGTCAGTTTTCGGCATATAGAAAGCCAATTTTTCCAGCACCACTTATTAAAGAGGCTATCTTTCTTCCAGGGAACATGTTTGGCCCCTTTGTCAAATATAAGGTGGTTGAGTGTGTTTGTAGTTGTGGTTGTATCTTCTAAGCTATTCCAGATCTTCAGGTCTGTTTTAATTCCAGTACCATGCTGATTTTATCACAGTAGCTTTGTAGCATAACTTCAAGTCAGGGATTGTGATGTCTTCTGCCTTGTCTTTGTTGCCCAGAATTGCTTTTGCTATTCTAGGTCTCTTCTGGTTCCAGATGAATTTTAGGAATGGTTTCTATAGATGTGTGAAGTATGCTAATGGTATTTTGATTGGAATAGCATTAAATCTGTATAACATTTTTTGAAGAATGGCCATTTTCACAATGTTTGTTCTTCCTATCCATGAACAAGGAATGTCTTTCCTTTTTCTGAGATCCTCTTCAATTTATTCTTTCAGAGTACTGTAATTTTTACTGGATAGATCTTTTACTTCCTTTGTTAGATTGATTCCTAAGTATTTCATTTTTTGGGATGCTATTGTGAAGGGTGTGGCTTCTCTTATTTCTCTCTCCATGAGTTTGTTGTTTGTGTACAAGAATGCTATTGATTTTTGAGTGTTGACTTTGTATTCAGCTACATTACTGAATTTGGTTATTACACTTAGAAGTCTTTCAATGGAGTTTTGGGGGTCTTCTATGTGGAGTATCATGTCATCTTCAAATAGTGATACTTTAAGTTCTTCTTTTCTTATCCTTATTCCTTTTATTTCTCTCTCTTGTCTAATTGCTCTGGCTAATGTTTCCAGCACTCTATTGAATAGGAGTGGAGATAATGGACATCCTTGTCTTGTTCCTGTTTTCAGGTTGAAAGCTTTCAGTTTTTTTCCATTTAATAAGATTTTGGCTGTTGGTTTATGATGTATGGCTTTTATCAGGTTGAGACAGATCATGTATTGTGATTTTCTGTAGAGTTTTTATCATGAATGAATGTTGGATCTTGTCAAAAGTTTTTTCTACATCTATTGAAATGATCTTGTGATTCTTATCTTTGGTTCTGTTGATATGGTTTATTATGTTTATTGATTTGTGTATGTTGAACCATCCCTGCATTCCTGGGATGAATCCCACTTGGTCATGGTGTGTAATCTTATTGATGACTTGCTATATTCTGTTTGCCAGTATTTTATTGAGGATTTTTGCATCTATGTTCATTAGGGAGATTGGCCTGTAGTTCTCTTTTTGGTTGGGTCTTTGTCTGGTTTTGGTATTAGGGTAATACTTGCTTCCAGGAATGAGCTAGGGTGAATTGCTTCCCTTTCAATTTCACTGAAGAGTTTGAGGAGTGTTGGCATTTCCTTGAATTTTTTTTGTAGAACTCAGCAGTGAATCGATCAGGACCTTGGCTTTTCTTTGTTGGTAAGGTTTTAATTACATTTTCCATTTCAGTAACTGAAATTGGGTGATTCAGCAGTTTTACAACTTGATCCAGCTTTGGTAATTCATATGTTTCTAGGAATCTGTCCATTACTTCTGTGTTATCAAACCTATGAGAGTAAAGTTTTTTTGAAGTAGGTATTGACAATCTTCTGTATTTCCTCAAGTTCTTTAGTGATTTCACCCTTTTCATTCCTTTATTGCATGAATTTCAGTTTTTTCTTTCCTTTTTTTAATAAGATTGGCTAGGGGCTTATCAATTTTATTTATTCTTTCAGAGAACCAACTCTTTGATTTGTTTATTGTTTGTATTGTTATCTTAGTCTCTATTGCATTAATTTCAGCTCTAATCTTTATAATTTCTTCCCTTCTTTTGGCTTTGGGGTTGACTTGCTCTTCTTTTTCTGGAAGTTTGAGGTGTAGCATCAGGTTGTTTATTTGTATTCATTCTGTTCTGATGTGGAAATTAACTGCAATGTATTTCCCTCTGCTTTCTTTGTGTCCCACAGGTTCCAGTAAGTTGTATTTGTATTTTCATTTGCTTATAGATATTGTTTAATTTCTTCTGTAATTTCCTCTGTGACCCATTGATTGTTCAGTAGTGTATCATTTAATTTCCATGTGTTTATGGAGTTTTTGCAGTTTCTTTTGTCTCTAATTTCTAGTTTCATGATAGTATGATAATATGCATGCAATAATTTCATTTCTTTTGCATTTATTTAAGCATGTTCTAAGGGCTAGTATATGGTCTGTTTTAGAGAATGTACCATGTGCAACTGAGAAGGATGTATATTCTGATGTTGAGTGGAACATTCTGTATGCGTCTACTAAGTCCATTTTTTCACATGCGTGATTCAGTTATACTATTTCTTTGCTAATTTTCTGTTTGGTTCATCTGTCTCTTTGTGTTAATGGGGTATTAAGGTCTCGTGTTATGATTATATTGTTGTTTATTTGATTTTTCTTTTCTATTAATATTTGTTTTATATAGCTGAGTGCTCCTGTATTAGGTGTATATATATTTAATACTGTTCTCTCTTCCTCATGAAGTTTTCCACTAACTAGTATGTGGTGACCTTTATCTCTTTTGATCATTCTTGATTTGAAGTTCACATTGTCTGCAAACTGTATAGCTACCCCTGCTGTTTTTTGGGTTCCTGTTTCATGGAGTATTATTTTCCATCCTTTGACCTTTAGTCTATGAATTTCCTTTGGGTTAGATGGGTTTCCTGTTAATAGCATATGGTTGGATTTTGTTTCTTGGTCCATTCTGCCAGTCAGTTTGTTTTAATTGGTGAATTGAGGCCATTTACATTAATGGTTATAAGTGATATACTTTGACTTATCTTTGTCATGTTATCTTTCTGCTATTGTTTGTTTACCTTTTCCCTCTATTTGATTGTTTTCCTTGCCTACTGTTTTTTTTCTATTGGTGTTCTTGGAGTCATAGTTATTTTTATATCTATCTAGAATATCTTTCACTATTCTTTGCAGGGTTGGTTTGGTGGTCATGAAGTTCTTCAGCTGTTGTTTGTCATGGAATTATCTTATTTCTCCATCCATTTTGAAGGACAGTTTTGCAGGGTATATCAATTTGGTTTGGAAGTTCTTTTCCTTTAGGTTTTGAAATACCTCACTCCATGCTCTTCTTGATTTCATTGTTTGTGTTGAGAAGTCTGCTGTGATTCTGATGGGCTTTCCCCTATAGGTGATCTGTCTCTTTTCTTAACAACTTTTAATATTCTGTTCTTATGTTCAATTTCTGGGATGTTGATTATTATATGTCAGAGTGTAGATTTATTTTGATTATGGCTAATTGGAGTTCTATATGCTTGACTTATCTGTATGTCAGTTTTCTTTCTCATGTTTGGGAAATTTTTGTCTTTTGTTTCTCTAAATAGTCTTTTGATATCGTTTGTGTTGTCAACTTCATTTTTGTTTACATGTATAATCTTGTCTTTCTTTGCATCATCTTGCAACTGTTGAATTGTTACTTGCTGATTCCTTGTTATTTTTAAAAGATCTTTCCTTTCCTGTTTACTAGTTGCAATCTTGTCTTCGAGGTCTGAAAGTCTATCTTCACATTCACTGAGGTGGTGTTCCCAGCTTTCAATGGAGTTTTTGATTTTCTGGATATCTCTTTGAATCTGTTTCATGCATTGTTTCTTTCCTATATTGTTGATTCAAGGTTTGTATCTTTTTATAGTGCTCCTCAATTTTTTTAACCTATGTCTTCTTTAGATGTGATCAGCATTTCTTTTATTATGTTTGTCATTTCTTCTTTTACCTGGGAGATTATTTCTGATCTGAGTTCCTTTACAGCTTCATGGGGTTATTTCTTTACTTCAGTTGCTCATTTCAGAAGTTTCAGGTGTATGACTTACATTTCCTTCTATGTCCATGTCTCCCTAGCCTTGTTTGGGGTGGGCTGGAGGTTTGAGGTTGCATTTTGCTCATGCATTTTGTCATTTTCCTGTATTCCCCTGGAGAAGTTGGATGCAAGGTTTCAGTTGCTTCCTGGGTTAAGGATATCTGTCCATACTGCAGGGAGTTTCCCCAGTTCAGTGGGAGTTATTAATCAGGCCTTACCAGGACCCTAGTGGCACTTGAAGGCTCCTCAAATATGGGGAGTACACTGGGTGGGCCTTCAGCACACCCCACATGGCCCTCTGCAGCTCCCCAGCTATTTGAGGTTGCTGGGCGGGACCTACCAGGTTCTGAGTAGCATACTAAGGGTGAAGAGCTAGATGGAGTGCGCTATGCCATGTGGTGCACCAAAGCTCCCCAGCTGCTTGGGACTCACTGGACATGGCCCTACCAGGTTCTAAGTGAAGTGCCAGGTTTGCACAGCTGGATGGGGTTTGCTGTGCAGGCCTTGGGCTCACACCACTGAGTGCAGGAGGTTCTCCTGCCACCTGGGGTCATTGAGTGGGGCCCAACCAGGTCCCTGTGGGCCTACCTGAAGGTTCCAGGCTGATTGGGTGTGCCAGGCGGGGCTCTACTAGGTTCCGAGTGAGGTGCTGAGCTTGCACAGCTGGACGGGGTTCGCTGTGCAGGGCTTCAGCTCATGCTGCTGAGTGTAGGCGGTTCGCCTACCACTCAGGGTCACTGGGTGGCGTCCTGTTTATTCCTTTAAAAAGAGAAAAATTTGAATTTATTTATTGAATTAGAGATTATAGTTTCATGGTTATAAATTACTATTGTCATCATTAAGAAAAAACATATTGAGCATTTATGCACTCAATTCTATAATTTTGAAGAATCATGAAATATGGGTCCTGCCCTCAAGAGGTTAATAATCTCATTGAAATTCAGTCCTTGTATTTTCTTTTGTTCAGTAAACATTCGCTAAATGTTGATGTATGTGAATGAAAAATTTTTTCATTTGAGAGGTTTATAAGCTGGGGAAGTGATAAAATATAAACATGAGCATTATGAAACAAGTTTGTAAGTGGTTAACTAGCATAATAGAAATCCAAATAAAATGTCCTGCATTCAGAGGCCACATACATAAAGAAAAAGTTGTCAATAAAATAGTGTAGGTTCAATATCAGAAAGTTAGCTTAACAGCACAGAGCTTAGAGAATTAGTTACATAACTTGAGAATAGCCAGGAAGTAAGCCATAAGATTTAAATTCATCTTAAAAAGAGATAAAAAAAGAAAAGGAAAAGAAAAACAGCAAACACTCTAAAAGACAGAGACATGTAAAGTTGTGGTTTCGCATCCTAGAATGTTACACAATCCACTGCCTTTTCATAAATTAGCATTTTGAGAGATTAAAATAATTGTGTAGGTAGAGTATATAAAAATCTGAAATTATGTGACTATTCAAAAATATACAGTAATAATTAACTTGTAGTACATTTTCCTATGGCCTGAAATTTTGAATGTTGAATATACTCGATTTACTTCATTTTGAGAAGATTATTTCTTATCTACATTGGTACAGAATTTCATTTCAGTGAGTTGTATCCTAAGTATTTGAATGTAGATGGTAAGATTGTCTTACAAGAATCAAACTTTAAGTTGATACTTATACAAACATGTAATTTTATTTTAAAGAGACTGTATGACTCCAAAGCCTAAAAATGGTTATTAAAACCATTTTGAAAATTAACATTATTGATTAAAAACTGTTCAGTCTGAAAGAGGAATAGTCAGCAGTAAGGATAACATGGAAAATCACTGGAGCAAATAATTGCAGCATTCATCAAGTCCAGTGTAGGACTGAGTATTCTGCTTGACAGCTGTAATGACTGTCTAGGTAGAGATGAAATGCCTTTACCTTTTACATCAGTTATTTACTACCTAACTAGCTAACTAACTCATGTAACTCATGAAGCAATATTCTAATTACCATATGACTTTCTGTGTTGGTGTACTAGAGAAGAGTCAGTAGCTCCAGCTATATAATATAAATTAACAAATTTTAGTGAGCAAACAAGACTGTGTTCTTTTTATTTTTTAATAACAACATAGAAAGAAAGTTATTTGTTCTCAGGTTGTTTAAATTGAAGCAATAAGTAGTGTTTCATGGATGATTACCATAACCCCTTTTATTCCAGGGGGCAGATTCAAGAGCAGTTCTTTCAGAACTGGAGAAGAAGGTAAGTTAGTATGATATTATTTTTCTTGACATTCATTATGATTTTTACACCCTAAATGCCTCTAACTTACAAAACTTCCTTACAATTTTAAAACTTTTAAGGGAAAAAGGTAGTGTCTTGGTGGATTGTGGTGATGTTACTTTGTAAGGCTTTGGTAAACACTGGAATATGAATTGGCCAGATATTCCAGAACTGTGGTTCATTTTAAAGCATTTAAAAATCTCAGAAGTTAATTTAAAGCAAATCTCATCTCCAGCATTCCCCAAATAGTAATATCCCAAAAATAGCATAATTAAATGACAGTTTAAGGTATGAACCTGAAATTTCAGTTGTGTTCTAATTGTGCCTTACTTTCTATAAATCTGTAGACCCTTAATTATACTGGTTGTAAGAACTCATTCAATAAAGATTTGCTTCATGTTTTTGTGCTTTACCTGGTTATTTTTTGGAATTGAAGTTTAAAGGACAAACAAATTTTATGTAGTTAAGTCTACAAGGTGATGACTTGATATACGATGTAAAACATTTACCACAATCAAGTTGGCACATCCATTACCTCACATAATTATCCTTTTTTGCTCTTTCTTAGCAAATTTCAAGTGTGCAGTGTAGTATATTAACTATTTTCACTACACTAAATGTTAGATTGTCAGTACTTATACATCTGATAACTGAGAATGTTTAACCTTTGTCCAACATCTTATATTTCTCCTACCCTTCAGACCCACTCAACCCTCATTTTGGCCTTTGTTTCTGAGTCCAATTTTCTTTTATATTCTACCTTTAAGTGATATCATTCAGTATTTTCCTCTTTCTGGCTTATCCTACTTAACATGATGTCCTCAAGTTTCATACATGTTATTGCAGATGGCAGGATTTCTTTCTTTTTATGGTTAAATAATGTACCATTGATTGTGTGTACCTCATTTTATTTATTTTTACCTCCACGGACACTTAAATTGCTTCTATTTCTTGGCTGTGGTGAGCATTGCTGCAGGAAACATTGGAGTAGAGATGTCAACATTGTATTTATTAGGGTGCAAGTTCAAGAGAATTTCAGCACATTCAAAAAGGTAATGCAAATTTTTGAGATATCTGAGGAAACAGCTGAATTTTCCTGACAGTTCCTTTCCATTTATTTATGACTTTATGTAACTACATTCTCCAGCAATTTTATTAAAAGCACACGTGATTTATACTATTTATTTTATCTGAGCTGATATAATGACTGTTTAGTGTAAATAAAATTGTGGCATCAGAGGAACAAATTATTTGAATATAGAAAAAGATCATGGATGATTTCTATAAAGGATAAGACTCTTAGCTTCCATGAACCTTGTACAACTCCTATGTTTGTGCTGGTATTTGTGCACAGATTCTCTCCACCCCCAACTTGCTCAAGTTGTTTAACATCAGAGACTGTAGTGTTGAGACAGAAATACCATAAAATTGTTGAATGAAATTCAGAAATTTATAACTGGGTGTGGTGGCGCATGCTTTTAATCCTAGCACTTGGGAGGTTGAGGTAGAAGGAGCATTGTGAGTTCGAGGCTGGCTTGGGCTGCAACATGAGCGCAAGGTTGGGCTGAGCTACATAGTGCGACCCTGTCTCAAAAAACTAGAGCTGGGAGTTTGGCTCAGTGGCTTAAGCACCTGGCTGACAGGTGCGAGGTTGTGAGTTTGATCCCCGGTGCCACAAAATATATAAATAAATAAATAATGAATAAATTCAGAAATTAAAACATTTGAAAGTTGAATAGAGTCTTCCTGTCCCTGTGCATATTTCACAAAGGAAAGAAATTTGCATTGAAGTGACAGAAAAAAATTCTTGGTAAAACCTCACGGGAACTACTACAAAGAATCAACAAACGGGATCTCACCTTTTTAGAAAGCTTTTTCACAACAAAAGGAATTACCAACAGAGAGAAAAGACAACCCACAGAATGGGAAAAAATTATAGGTAGCTTTCCTTGAGACAAAGAACTTCTATCTAGAACATATAAAGAATTCAAAAAAAATTGGGACCCCCAAATTCAAAGACCCAATCCAAAAGTGGGCATATGAAATGAATATGCACTTCTCAGATGAAGAAATACAAATGGCAAGTAAATACATGAAAAGATGTTCAACTTCATAGGTCGTTTGGGAGATGCAAATTAAAACAACACTGAGATTCCATCTCACTCCAGAAAGAATGGTTGTCATCAAGAAATCAACCAATAACAAATGCCGTTGAGGGCCGGGGATTTAGCTCAGTGGCCTAAACACCAGCCTGGCAGGTGTGAGGTTGTGAGTTCGATCTCCGGTACCAAACCAAACCAAACGAAACAAAACCAAATGCTGTTGGGACTGTTGGGGATTTCTCCATTGTTGGTGGGAGTGTAGAGTAGTGCAACCACTGTGGAAGTCAGTTTGGAGATTCCTCATAAAGCTAGGATTAGCGATCCCATTCAACCCACCTTATGGGTATCTTTATATAGGAATTAAAAACATCATACCACAGTGATACATGTGCACCCATGTTTATAAGCAGTACAATTTGTAAGAGCTAAATTTTGGAAACAACCTAAATGCCCACCAACTGAGGAATGGACAAAAAAAAAATGTGGTATTTTAATATGATGGAATACTACTTAACCATAAAGAAGGATAAATGTGAGACTTTTATAGGTAAATAGATGCAACTTGAGACCATAGTCTTAAGTGAAATAAATTAGTCTCACATGTGTAAACATCATATTGTATTCCTAGTGTAAGAAGCAGAAAGAGTAAATAAGATCCAAAATATACAATAAATATTGTGAAATGGGAAGAAACTGTTCAAAAGGAAAGAGAAACTGAGATGGGGGAAAGGAGAAAAGAAGGAAGAGAGAAGGACAAAAAATAGATTACAGTTAAGATAGTTATAATACTAATTTCTATTAATTCATTGAAAAGAAAGTTTTGTGCCTATATTGTTTGATCATTTGCATGCCAATTATTTTGTCATATGAGCAATTACTTGGAAGATAACTATATGCAAAGTATTAACCATCATTACTCTCCTACTATCTTGTTTTGAAATTTTGTATCATAATTTTATTGTTTTTTCTCTTTAAAATAAAAAAAAACTCATAGTTAGGTTATTTAGTATTACACTGTTTTTCCACTAGGCACTCAGAGCTTTAAACTGCTTTCATTGTGTCCCACAGATTCTGATATGTTACTATTCCTCTTCCATTATTATTTGATTCTAAGAATTTTTTAACTTCTTCCTTGCTATCAATGGTCTACTAGTTATTCAAAAGTGTATTATTCATCTACAGGTGTTCCTATAGTTCTGTAATTTCTTTTCCTGTTGCATTCTAGTTTCATTCCCTTGTGATATAATAGGATACATGAGAGTATTTCAATTATGTGTACCTAATAAAATTAGCTTTATGAGATAAAATATGGTTTGTTGAAAGCTCTATGGGCTTTCTCTGCTGCTTGATGGAACCTCTATGGATGTCTTTAAGTCCTTTTGATCTATAATATAGATTAACTCTGGTATTTTTTTGTTGATTTTGGGGAATCTGGATGACCTGTTTGTAAGTCTGGTTTATTAAAGTCACTCACTATGAATGTATTGAAGTCTACCTGACCCTTCATGTCAAGTAGTGTTTGTTTTATGAAACTGAGTTCGCCAAAACAATGCATACACACTTCAGCAGTTCCCTGTACTAATGAATGTCTGGAAGTTAATGTCTACCAGTTTGAGCACCTCTTGTAATTATAGATGACTTGTATTAATCTCATGATGTCCCAATAAATTTAACATTAAAATATTTATACAAGCTTTTCTTTTCTGGATGTATACATTTTTTGGCATACTGTTTATTTACAATTGTTATTCTTTCTTGGTTAATAGTTCCCTTTAGCAATAGGTAGTGGCCTTCTTTGTTTATTTTGAATAATCTAGTTTAAAGTCTACTTTGTTGTATACCAGTATAGCTACTCCCGTTAGTTTTCAGACTGTTTTGAAACTGTTTTGTTGTTGTTGTTGTTGTTGTAATTTTTTATTTTCCTTGTCTCTTTAAAAAAATCTTGGTAAGGATCAAGGATTTAGTGCAGAAACATGGAGTTATGACAGACTATTTCGTTTGAGGCTAAAGGTAAGAATATAGATTTTTGTTTGATTTGTGTTCTTTAAAGAAACGTATTTAACAGGTTTGATATTTCAACAAATTAATTTAAAGCAGAGTGTAAACTTTAACCCACACTTTCAAATTTAAAGGTAACATTAATCAACACAAGAAATAATTATCTTTGGAAGGACTATTCACATATCCTTTCCTGTCATTATTATTTTGGTTTAAAATTACTGCTGGATGTAAGTGATATTGAGTTGGATTATTTAAAAAATCTTGGTAGGTTAATGCTGTTAAATTTTTATGTCTTTATGTCAGTAGTCAAATTCGTTATGATCTTAGGCTACATTTCAATAATCATTTAATTCTTCATGTATCTATACATAATAAAGACAATGTGAAATTTTAACTGAGCAAAAATATTTGTCTATGTGAATATGATATACTAAGCACTTTTTGTCCTCAAAATAATAACAGTGAGATATCTACAGTTCAGTAAAATGGAGACTAAATAAATATTATCACTTTAAAACACAAAGAAATGAGAATCCTAAGTTTAATTGAATAGAGAAAAGTTTGCTTTTTTTCCTTCCTATATTTCTGGGTTTCTTAAATTTTCTGTCTTTTATCATGGACCGAAACTGATTTTTGGCACCCATGTAATAAGTGTTTATTTTGATTGTTATTTTCAAATTGACTTTTGTTGTCAATGTTTCATTTATACTACTTAATTTCTTCTTATATAGTGTCTTGGTTACTTTTCTTTTATTGCAGAGACAAAAAAACCCAACAACCAAAATGAAGGAAGGAAAGGTTTATTTAGCTTACAGTTTTTTGTAGGTTTCAGTCCATACTCTGCTGGTTCCAAGGTGGATTGGGGTGGGTGAGATTTAACTGTTCATGGTAGCCACAACTGACAAGAGAAAAAAGGGCAAAAAGGGAAAAGCACGCTTCCTTCCCTCCCTTGTATTGTATGCTGGCTAACTGCCTCTGGGTGGCTGCAGCACTCACACAGCCAATCCCAATGCTAGACAATGAACCAATCAGAAACACTCGACTTAGCCACCTCCATGACTGCATGAGGCTTTGGGGGGACCACCAGACACCAACCATAACATATACCTAATACTGGCTGTTTTTGGAAGGAAAGAGAAAAAAGTGATACTTGTGACTTTTTAATTATTTTCTTGTTATCTTCTATCTAGTTTCATTTCATCCTTAAGGAGTTATGATTTTGGAGACAAATCATCCATGACCATCCCCTTCATCAAAATTCTCACTAATGTCAATTGTTATTTTTGGTTCCTCAATGGCTTTTACCTACACATTTAGCACCATTTATATTTAACATTTAGAAAATTTCTAGTATTTTATTGTTACAGATACTATTGCTATAAACATTATTCTTTTATCTTTGTGCTCTCATTCCTTAGGCTACTTTTATAAGAATACATCTTGAAGAGTCATAATGTTTAAGATTATTATAGCACTATTTATAATTATATTAAGAAGCACTCTTTCATTAAATTCAAGAGCTTCATAACAGGCTAGTTCCTGTAATCTACAGTCATAAGCATTAAAGAACATGAATGCAATAGGACAAGAATTTGATGATAGAAATTAATGGCTACCTGACAGTTATTTTCCTTGTTTGTATCTTCTTTCAGTCTTCTCTTCCATCTGACATTTGAAACAACCATTCCAGCATAGAAAGGCGTGTTTTAGTGACCTCAAAAGATACTCTTTGACTGACTCAATACATACTTTACTTCACACGTTGAAGTCAGGGAACTGTATAAAGTAATAGTAAGGGGATATGAAAATGAGTCAAACACAGATTTTGTCTTAAGGATATTATTAATTGAAAATGAGAGGTATTATTACAATAGAAGAAGGTGCAGGTGTGTCAGAGAAGTCAGCAAATTAAAGTATGGATGAAAGAACTGTGAGAGAGGGAGTTAAGACTAAAAGCCTGTAATCATGGACAGTTTTGTGGAAGACATGTCTTGTTAAAGTTTTATGGGTAGATAGGATTTAGATCTATGAAGATGAAGGAAGGAAAAAGGCATGTAGAAGTTATAGCAGCAGCTGTGGCAGTGGCAGCGGCAGTGGCAGTAGCAACATTTGTGAAGTACTTCCAGTTTTGAAGAACTTTATATTATTTTCACTGGTACATGTTTGCTGTATAACGATCACATTCATCATAAATAATTTGTATCTGTATATATTATATCTTAATTCTTCCTTTTTCCCCACTCCCCTCTCCTCAGTTCTTCTCTCCATCCCCATTTACAAAATCCAGATTTTTATTTTTATCCTTCCAAAAAAGAAATCCCTACATCCTTCCTTCCCTTTCCTCACCTCCTCTCTTGTACCCCTTCCCTACTTCTTACTTCTATCATCAATTCTACTATTTATTTACCCTTTGGGGTTCTCACACAAGAGAAACTGCAATATTTAAATATGTGTATCCAGTTTATTTTGCTTAAAACTCTTAAGGTGCATCCATTTTCTTCAGAATGTTTCATTTATCTTTCTTAATGGAAGAGAAGTCGTATCCATCTATTGATAGGCATATGGGTTGTTTCTAAGAGTTAGCTATTATAAATTGTGCCGTTAAAAACATGGGTGTGCATATATCACTGTGATATGATACTTTTAACTTTTTTGGAAGATACTTAGAATGAGAATAGCTGAGTCAAATGGAAATTTTGGTTTTGTGAGGAATCTCCATACAGATTACCATAGTGGTTGTACCAATTTACACTCCCACCAAAAATGGAGAAGAGTTCCAATTTCCCCACAGCCTTGCCTGCATTTATTATTGGTTGATTTCTTGATGATAGACATTCCTTCTGGAGTGAGATAGAATGTCAGTGTTTTAATTTGGATTTATCAAATAACCACTGATTTTGAACATTTTTTCACATATTTTCCATTTGTACTTTTTTATCTGAGAAGTGGCTGTTCATTTTAGATGCACATTTTTATACTGGGTCTTTAAATTAGGGGGGAGTCTAACTTTTTGAGTTTTTTATATATTCTAAATATTAGTCTTTTGCCAGAGAAGTAGCTGGTAAAAACTTTTTTTTTCCATTCTGTGGTTTGTTTCTTTAGTCTGTTGGTGGTTTCTTTTGCTATGTATAAGTTTTTTAATTTGGTGTGATCTCAGTTGTAGTTTACTTGTAGTATTTCTTATGTTATTGGGGTTTTGTTCATAAAAATCTTTTTCTGTACCTATGTAGTCAAGGTTTTCTCCTATTCTATTTTCCAGCAGATTGTTTCTGTTTTTATATGTAGATCATTGATTCCTTCGATTTTAATGCATGATGAGAGATATGTGTCTAGTTTCTGTCTTTGGCTTGTGGAAAGCCAGTTTTTCAGCACCATTTATTAAGGAGACTATCTTTCTTCCAGAGAAGGTATTTGGCCCTTTCCTAGATAAGGTAGCCAGCTGTGCTTGGAGTTGTTTCTACATCTTATAATCTGCTCCAGTGATTCTCGGGTCTGTTTTTTTGTTTTGTTTTGTTTTGTTTTGTTTTGTTTTTTGCCAGTAGCATGCTGAGATTTTTGTTTGTTTGTTTTTGTTTTTTTAATCATGGTAGCTTTATAGTATAACTTCAAATCAGAGATTGTGATCCCCCTTGCCTTGTCTTTGTTGCCCAGAATTGCTTTTGCTATTCTAGATCTCCGCTGGTTCCATATGAATTTTAGGATTGTTTTCTCTAGTCCTGGTGAGGTATGCTATTGGTATCTTGATTAGAACTGCATCAAATCTTTTAACAATTTTGGAAGTATGGCCATTTTCATTATATTGATTCTGCCTATCAAAGAACAGGGAATATCTTCCCATTTTCGATATCCTCTTCAATTTCCTTTTTCAGAGTACTATGGTTTTCAATGTAGACTATTTTCACTTCTTTTGTTAGACTGATTCCTAAGTATTTCATTTTTCTTAATGCTGTTGTGAAAAATGTTGTTTGCCTAATTTTTCTGTCAGTGAGTTTGTTCTTTGTGTAAAAGAATTCGATTAATTTTTGAGTGTTGAGTTTGTATCCTGCTGTGTTACCAAAATTTGTTATTAAATCTAGGAGTCCTTTGGTGGAGTTTCTGGGGTCTTCCAAGTAGAGTATCTTGTGACACATACAATGATAACTTAGCTTTGTTTTTTCCTATCCATATTCTTTTTATTTCTTTCTCTTGCCTAATTTCTCTGTCTAATGTTTCCTTAACTGTATTGAACAGGAGTGGTGAGGGTGGGCATTTTGTTTTTGTTCCTGATTTTAGAGTAAAAGCTTTCAGTTTTTGACCATTTAGTATGTTGTTGGATGTTGGTTTGTCATAAATGGCTTTTATCAGATAAGGACTGTTTATTCCAATTTTCTGTAGGTTTTTTTTTTAATCACGAATAGGTGTTGGACTTTGTCAAATGCTTTTCTTTATCAATTGAGATAATCATGTGATTTTTGTCATTGGTTCTTTTAATGTGGTGTATTATATTTATTGATTTGTGTATGCGGAACCATCCCTGCATTGCTGGGATTAATCCAACATGGTGATGGTGTACAATCTTTTTGATGATTTCCTGCATTCTGTTTTTTAGTATCTTATGTTCATTAGTCTGTATTTATGGCCTGTACTTCTCTTTTTTGCTTGGGTCCTTCTCTGGTTTTGGTATCAGAGTAGTACTTGCTTTCAGGAATGACTTTAGGAGTATTTCTTTGCTTTCAATCTCATTAAATAGTTTGAGGAGTAAATGGCATTGTATTTTCTCTAACTTCCTTGTAGAATTCAGCAGCGAATCTATCAGAACCTGAGTTTTCTTTGTTGGTAGTTTTTAAAAAAATTACTTCTTCAATTTCATTGACTGATACTGGATTGTTTAGAATTTTTATGTTTTCTTGATTCAGCTTTGATAATTCATCTGTATCTAGAAATCTATCCATTTCTTCTAAGTTTCTCATCTTATTAGAGTACAAGGATTCAAACTAGGTGTTAATGAACTGGATTTCTGCAGGGTCCATTGTGATTTCAACTTTTTCACTTCTGATTGCATAGATTTTGTTTTTTCCTTTTTTCATAAGGTTGGCTAAGTGTTTGTCTATTTAATTTAGTCTTTTTAAGAACCAGCACTTCAATTCATTGATTTAAAAAATTATTTTATTAATCTCAATTGCATTAATTTCTGCTCTGATTTTTATAATTGCCTCCCTTGTATGTACTTTGGGTTTAACTTATTCTTGTGGTTCTACATGCTTGAGGTTCAACATTTGATTATTTATTTGAGGTTGCTCTGTTTTTTTGATTTGGGAATTCACCACTATATACTTCCATTTTAGGACTGCTTTTATTAGGTCACATAATTTCCAATATGTCGTATTGGCATTATCATTCAATTGTAGCAACTCTTTGCTTTCTTCTTTTATGTCATCTGTGACACATTGCTTTCTCAAGAGCGTATTATTTAATTTTCATGTGTTTATGTAGTTTTGGAGTTTCTTTTGCCATTTATTTCCAGTTTTATTGCACTGTGATCTTAGTATGCATGGGATAATTTCAATTCCTTTGCATTTACTTAAGATGTACTGTGAGCTAGTATGTGGTCTATTTTGGAGAACATCTCATGTGCTGCTGAGAAGAATGTATATTTTGCTATTTATTGTTGGGTGGAATGCTCTGTAAATATCTACTAGCCCATTTGTTCAAAGGTATGGTTCAGTGCTGGTATTTTTTTGGTGATTTTTTTGTCTAGTTGGTCTGTCTATTTGTGACAGTCCCCTACTTTTTATTTTTAATTCATCTAAGCCTCAGGGAACATTACATAGCTAGGTACTGGTATCTTCAATTTATTGGTAAGAAACTGAAGTCTATAGAGGTTTGGTAACTTGTAACATGTCTGTATTAATAAATAGCAGCAACAAAACAGACATATTAATAGGAACAAAACTACAGACCTAAAGCATTGAATTATTATTGAGACTAGTGAGCTACTGGGTTTAGGTGGAGTATTGGATAGATAAAGAGATAGTAGTTAATGAGACTAGAAAGTTCTGTCAGAGTCAGTCATAGAGGTCATCAAATACTAGAGTAGGACATTCATATGGAGTTTTTGACTAGGTAGTGGTAGAGTAGGTTGAAGTAATTTGAAAATAATATTTTAAAAAATGATTACTGGATTTGGTAATTAGGTGACGTCATTAATTCAGTCCACACTAATTTAATCATTTTTCTGTGCCAGGAGTATGAGAAAAATGCTGCAATGTGGAGAATAAAGAGGGAAGAAAATGGTCATTGGATATGAGAAGGGAAAAAAAAACTGGTCATTTTTCATTATGTACTTTGTCTTGTACCTTTACCTTATCAAAGTTTTAAATGATCCATTGATTTTTTTCCTCAATAGTGGAGATGAAAATAGTAATACTTATAATTTTAGGAGCTTATAAATTCTTCATGTATATAATGCATATTTTATGTGTATTTTATTTAATCTTCAAAATAACCAGCTAACATTATTAACTGCATTTTAAACATGAGGAAGCTGAAGCTCAGGATTTTATCAACTTATTCATGGTTATTAATTGATGAATCCAAGATTAATGTTTGTCTTACTCAGAGCCATTATATTATCAAAGTTGTATTATAGCACTGAATTTTTTTTTAACATAGTCTGTTCCAATTGATCTGGAGCACCTACATTGTATCTACATTGCTATCCTCATATCTTAGAAACTCCTGCTGAATCATGTATACACCTATGATTTGTTTATAAATTTATTTTATACAGTTGTATTTTTTCTTTTTCTCTGTGGTACTGTAACAAATTAACCTTTTTATCATGATGATAGCAAACATTTATTTAACAGTCACTCTGTGACAAGCACTGCATTAGTTATTTCCCTTATATTAATCACATTTAATACTTGCAACAATCCTACTAAGGTTATTGTTTCACTTACAAGGAATCTAAGATGAATAGAACATGTACAGATCCCGTGGTAAAACCCAGAATTTAAACTCTATATTCTGCCTCCTTATTCTGTACTTTTAACCATAGATCTATGAGTCATTTTGACAAATGGAGGATATGTTTTGAGGTCTCTGTCCTTTACAGTGCTTTTTGTCATTAAAAATCATATGTGCTTATGACCCATGACTTGTCTACATTAGAATTTTAAAAAGACAAATCTGTCTTCAGTTTTCTAAAACTATCACTTTAAATACAATTTTAGTACAGTAACTGTCCCTTATCTATGGTTTTTCTTTTTGTGGCTTTAGTTACTAATGGCCAACTGTGGCCAAAAAGTATTAAACAGAAATTTTTGGAAATAAGCAGAGAAAACACATTTACATAACTTTTATTGCAGTATATTACCACACTTCTTCTATTTTATTATTATTTATTGTTTTTAACCTCTTTATTGTGCCTTATTTATGAGTTAAACTTTATCATAAGTACATATGTATAGGAGAAGACAGTATACATATAGTTTGGTATGATCTATGTTTTTGAGCATCCACTGAGGATCCTGGAACACATCTCCTATAGATGAATTGTAGACTGTTATTTCTAAGACTGCATTTCACTGGTAGCTAGATCTATAGAATATTCCACTGCAAGAATTATTACCATTTTTTAAGAGCAAAAACTTGTAATGATAAAAAGCATTGTGTACTTTTGGCTGCCCAGATGACACCGTGACAGGGAGGCTCCCTGAATATACCATCAAAATGCTGGAATATAAACTAATATAATAACAGAGAGAAGGAAAAAAGAGGGAGATGGGTCCTCTGGACCCAAGAAGAATCTAAAACGAGAACTGTAGCCCATGGAAAGAGTAAAAGAAAGAAATAAAGGCAGAGATCAGAAGCACCTCTGTCTGGAGCGGAATCCAATCAGCGCTGCGACCCGAGCTGAGAAGGTACGATCCTGGTGCTCTTGATGCGCGGGGGAGCTGCCGGTGGATTTGCTGTGGTGTGGCGCGACGGCAGAGATGACGGTCGACTGTGGAGCGAGGTGGTCGCGAGCGGGCGAGTGAGTGAACCCAGCGGCCCCCACCCCCCCACCCCCGAGGGAGAGCGAGGCACAGCCATCTTGAGTCCAGAACTGCACCTAATTAGGCACGATTCCCAGAAGGCTGTGGTGGAAAAGGCGCTGATGCCCTGGGGGAGATAGAGGAGGTTTGGTGGACGGCCCTGTACGGTTAACCAGACAGCAGCCCCATCCTCTCGCGCACCGCAGTAGACATTCGCGGAGCAGAAACAGGCTCGGGAGAAGCAGTGGACCAACACGGCCTCACGGGCGAGCCCAGGAAAATGCCAAGACGGAAAGGCAGAGGGCGCTCTCCGGACTCCGATACAAGCAGAACCGATTCTAATGCTGAAATGGTCGGGAGTCCAAAAATTAAACTCTCAGA
>RJWM01027311.1:0-27094 GCA_004363535.1 Dasyprocta punctata
GGCACCGGGGATTGAACTCACAGCCTCGCTCCTGCCAGACAGGCGCTTAAGCTGCTGAGCCAAACTCCCAGCCCTGGTTTTTTTGAGGCAGGGTCGCACTATGTAGCTCAGGCCGGCCTTACGCTCACGTTGTGGCCCAAGCCGGCCTCAAACTCACAACGCTCCGCCTACCTCAGCGTCCCGAATGCTGGGATTAAAGGCCTGCGCCACCACGCCCGGCTAGCCCAGCTTCTATTTCTTTTCTGAGTCTAAAACATTTTTCATTTCTCCCTGAGTTTTGTCCATTTCTACTTGGATTTTTGAATTTCCTATTCGATATGCTTTATGTATGCTTGACTGCTTACTTGAAAGTATTGAATTGATTGGAGTGCTGACTTACATTTTTGTTCTGCTTCATAGCTGGTTTTAAGGTGTTGGGAAGATTTGCCTCAGGTGCTATGTATAAAATATCATCTCCTAGTTTTCTTTCAATTGCTCTGTGTGGATTTGTTAACCTCTCTCCTGTTTTCGTAGTATTCTTAGTTGGACATTGCAGCAGAGCCATGTTTGTTGCAATGTGGTATCAGGAGGGTTACCAAATTTTCTGGTTTTGTGATTTTTCTGGGTTATTTTAGCACTTTAAATATTCTCTTTTTCCTTCATTCCCCACCCAACACTCTATTCCTGCACGGTGCTTCTCCTGTGAATTTTGTTTTTTTTTCTATTCGTGCCTTTTGAAAATTACCCCTTTAAACTGAGCCTGTCCTCTTTAAATTTCCCAAGCTTTGCAATTCCTTCCTCCTAATCCCTGCTTTCACTAGCTCAGGTTTTTTTTGAAGGATATTCTGGGTGAGGGTGGACTGAATCCTTCTGGCACTAATTCTAGCTCAGCCTAAACTCCATTCATGAGCTTTCTCTACTTTCTCCACAGATTTTCCAGGGAGTTAGGTTGGCTTTGGTTTAGGGAGTAGGAACATAAAAAATCATGCTGAGAATTTTCTGACTTCACTCTTTTTATTCACAGTTGTTTGAAAAGTGCTTAAACTTCTCTGTTTTCAATCCTGCCTCTAGGGAATGGAGTGTCTGTTTTTCGTGTTCATTTACTTTCCCCTTCTCCTGTTTTACATCACATTGGGAGGGAATACAGGGAGACAGGTGGCTAGGATGCCCCTATTATTTAGCTACCCCAGAAGCTAATTTTAAAATAGGCAAATGTGATTAAGATGTTCTTATTCTTCCTAGGAAGAAATATAGACTAGTCATATGATACTTGACACAAATCCTGTTTATTTAGGACTTTTAAGCTATATAATTAGTACCAATATCCTTAACACTTTTAAGGATAAGTTTACAATAAACTTTTCTAAGAAACAGAGGCTTTAAATAACTGTTTTCCATTTAGATTAGAAAATTGCACAGTGTTAGTAGAAACTCTGTAAGTTCTGATCACTGCACTTGCAAACAGGAAGGCAAACAGCTCTCGTTTCTCAGCTTGAGGCTAATACATATCTTGTTGGTACTGACATCTTTGGCTTGGATGTAGCTGGCACCGATGCTGTTCTTTTTCCACTGAAGAGCCCTGTGGTAATCTTCAAAATGACACAGCCCCATCCTTCATTCCATTCTATCCCTACCCTCCTCCGAGCCCACAGTTCCCCACTATGTTGATACTGTATTTGATTTTCAAAAATGATAGCACAGTTCAGCTTTGGGATGCAAATAGATGTCTGCATTTTTGTGGGTTCCAACAGCTTGTTTTCATAAGAAATATGGTTTCTGCTAACCTCATCTACAGAGAAAGACGATATGGAAATTGTGACTAAGTGGAACCATATATTTGAATGTATCATTGAGTATCTGCTTTAACATGAAAAAAGAGAGCCTTTACAGCAAATCAAGATGCAGTTTCATGTTTCTGTTTTGGGATATGGGTTCCTGCATGGTTTGTAACATATTCTGCTACTCCAGACCGTAACCTTATCCTCAAAGGCCTTGCTCTGGCATTAGACCAAGGTGACCCTGGAGGCCACCAGTCAAGGGCCCTGCTTGTCATTTGCCATTTGAACCAGGGACAGGCATTTGACTCACCCCTCTTTTCCCTCCTTACTCAGCATCCTTTGTGGTCCAATGCAGAGATCTTCTGATACTCTGCAAGGATTGGGTGCAGGGTGCTGTGAAGGGAAGTTGATGAGTCCCTTGGGTAAAACTGATCACTTAGCTTTCACTTCATACCAAACTACCACAAAACTTGGCGGTTTAAAACAAGAACCACTTATTAGGCTTTGATTTTTGTGGGCTGGCACTTTGAGCAGAGCTGAACTGCCACTCTGGGTGGTTCTCTTGGTTTCAGTAGGGATTTCTCATGTGTCTGTGGTCAGCCGTGGGCTAGCTAGCTGTCAGCCACAACTAATTAGCCATGATGAGGAGGGAACATGCTGACTCACTGTAGTCCCAGAACAAGCCAAATTTATGTTAGGCGTACGTCCTAGACTAGGAAGGCGATCGTTCATAATTTGCACTAGATTGTACCTTGTTGGCTTTGAGCTTCACCATTGACCACTACCAGCCTGTTTTTAGGGGTGTCATCAGTGCACAGAACCCTGGGGGATTATCTAGTAGGATTATGTTTAGGATCTAGGTTATGGGATGATAGAAATGTTTCCAGTGATTCAGGGTAATTGACTTCAGAGAGGATGACTACTTAACCATGAGGTAATGAATTTCCCATTACCAAAAGTATTCAGGCTGACCTAGAGCGTCCACAATTTTCCCAGGTTCTGCCTTAGACATTCATGACTTGGCAAGCAACACTGCCAACCATACCTGATGCCTGTCCCCAAAGAACCAGATTCAAGCTGATGATCTGAGCCTTTGAGACATGTCTTAAATATCCTAGGACACAATTGTCCAGGTTTACACACTTAAAGCAGCACAAAGTGAGCTGTCCTGTCTGCCAAGCTATAGTATCTTTCCTTAGTTTGATTGCAGCCCCTTTTCCTAGTTTAAACACCCTGTGTGCTCCTGCTGTTCACCAGCCCTCTGCCTGGCTCTCTAAATGCTTGCCCATTTCTGATTCTGCCAGCCAGAGCTTGCCCCTAAGCCCACCTCTTAGTCATAATCCCCTGGTTTCAATACCTCTCTGCTTGATCTAACCAAGAGCAGGTCTAGACCTACTGCACTTACTTCACTCTGCAACTTCCTCAACCATCCCTGACAGAGACGAACTACAGAAAATGGGGTATGTGTTTGTAAATAGCTAAAGCATGAAAGCAACATGGTATCCCCTGTACCTATTAAATATGATCACCAGGCATGGGAAATATTCTTAGTATGATACTGTTTAATTTTAATTTTTATTTATTTATTTATTTAATTAGTTTTTTTGGTACCGGGGATTGAACTCACAACCTCACACCTGCCAGGCAGGTGCTTAGGCTACTGAGCTAAATCCCCAGCCCTGTTTTTTGAGACAGAGTCTCACTATGCAGTTCAGGCTGGCCTTGAACTCACTTTGTAACTTAGGCTGGTCTCAAACTCACAAGGATCCTCCTGCCTCAGCCTCCCGAGTGCTGGGATTAAAGGTGTGAACCACCATGCCCAGCTTTACTGTTTAATTTTTAAAAAGAAAAATAAGCTTCAAAAAGAGTAGTATGATATGCACTGTCTCTACTTTGTAGATTTTATAAATATATGCTTACTCGAATGTCAGCTGGGGTCTCTCGGCCCCTTTAGACAAGCTCAAATTCATATTAGGTGGATCTCTGAAGTCAGCCCCAAGACTTTTACGATTTTCTAAGGATTAAACTCTACGGCCTCCTCTGCTTCCCCATGTGATCTCTGTACTATACCCTATTGAGCCAGCTATGACTAAAGTTCAGACCTTCTCCTTGTTTCAATCCCCATCTCAAAAAATAGAAAACGAAGCAAGAGAGAGTGAATGCAGGGGATTTGAAGCCAAGCAGTGCTTAGCACTGATGCAGACCTTGCTATCGGGGATCTGTGTGACTGGGGAGTTGCACACGGCACAACACACACTTCTGATCTGAGCTGGCTGGTGTGCTCCCGGGCCTGAAGGGGCTGGTGGGGATGAGGCTGCCTGTGGAGAGCAAGCCTGCACAAGGCTGATTCTGGTCCAGCCATTCGCAGCAGCGGGGTGGCTAGATCAGCCTTGTCTCTGATCCCTGGGTCCTGATAGCAGGAGGTCTCTAAGTTCCTTGCAGCCCTAATGCTCTACAAGATTGGACTTTTCACATTCAAGTTTTTAGTTGGCCTTAGAGACGGTGAAAAGGCCAAAAATATGACACTAACGAGAAATAGAAAGTAAAAGTTGTCATTTCACCCAAACCCCCAGAGCAGGCAGGTCCTTGGTGTAAATGAAGGTCTTTTGCCAGAGCAGGAAACAAGCAACATCTCTTCATAAATCTCTTTCCTGGGCTACCACTGTTTGTTTGGATTAAACAGAAACATGGTAACAAAGCTATAAGTAGCTCCTTGCTCAGCCTTGCAAGGTAGGAAATCAGAGCAACTGAATTGAGTCCCTGGAGATAGAAAGGCAAGGTTTATTGCCTGCCCAGAAGAGGGCTGGGCCAGCTGGCCTGTGTGGTTGGGTTGGTCAAATGGCCCAAGGAGCAGTAAACCTGAGCTCGGCCATGATGAGCAATGTAACCTGTGCATGATAAGGCAGAGCGGCCCTCTACGTGCCCTATACGCACCCTCTACTGATGTAGACCAACTGCTGGAGGCCTATGTTGCTGGAAGACCATTGCTTGGCAGGACACTGGCTTCTGATCTGAGCTTTTTGCTCTGCTCAGGGGAAGCATCCCCAGGGCCTGCAGGGGCTGAATGGGATGGTTCTGTCTGCAGCCCTTTCTTGCTGGAAAACACTAAATAAACCATTGCCACCCTCCACGCCTTAGCTTCTCATCTGTGAAAGAAGGTTTTAGAGAAGATGACCTTCAACTTTCTTCCAGCAATAAAAATTTAAAATATGCAGAACAAAAAGCAGAATTTATTAAACTTCTAAAACAGATGAATCTCTATCATATCACAAGATTTTTTTTCCTATGGAGAATATAAATCTCATAGAAAATATAATTGATTGTCTGATATATCAACAATTCCCCAGAGACCATCACTAGTCTGCTGTCACAACATACCAGGCAAAGACAGTGGGCAAATTATAAAACCTCCCTAAGCCTCTTGGTATCAATGAAATGGCACCATCTCAGCTTGTCTCTGACACCCCATGCTCCTGTCCTGCACTGGCCTGGAGTCAGCGTAGGGGATCTGACCAGCCCCCCTCCCCCCGCCTGCCTATGTGCAGCTCCTGCATAGTCACACCTGGGTTGGTCCTCATGTTTCTGCGTCCTCTCCTCTTCCAGACTTGCTCCCAGGCCCTGGGTCTCCAGTTATACCTTTGACTCCCCTCAGCCCTGGCAGGCTGCCACAGTCCTGATGTTTAGTCACCTGGCCTAAGCCTGGACCTTCTGTATCCCCTCCTGATCAAGTAGGGGAATCCTTTAAACTGGGACCTTCGCAATCAGCCCTACTGGCTAACAACTCAAAACTCTGCGCTCGGCTGTAAAGCCAAAGGAATAAGTGATAAGGACAGGAAATTGTCTTCAAATTCTTCAAAAATCTTCCCAATAGTAGCATCACGTTGTTCACTGCCTGCGGATCTCTGTCTTTCCCCTTGTTCTCAGCTGTACTTGGGCCAGGCTGCTTAACCTCTCTGGGCTTTGGCTGTCTACTCATAAAACAAGAAATAAAAACCCCAAAGCTGTGGCTTGCTATAAATATTAAAAAGGACCTAAACAGCCAGCACATGCAAACATCTTGCTATTGGCTGAGCAAACATCTCGCTATTGGCTGGGCACACAACTGTAATGCCAGTACTCGGGAGGCCGAGGCAGAAGAATTGCTGTGAGTTTGAGGTCAGCCTGGCATTATTAAGTGAGTTCTAGGCCAGCTTGAACTACACAGTGAGACCATGTCTCAATACAAAAACAAACAAACAAAATTCTCACTATTTATAGAATGTGGTAAGTGAATTAATGAACCACGGTGTCCTGGTTTATACTCAGGATGTTTTGAAGTTTTGATAATGTAACACCAGTAGAAAATAAAAGTTCAAACAACAGTTTTTTGAAACAGGAAACAAATGAAATTTATAGTTCAATCTTAAAATTAAGATTAATTTTAGGTTAATAAGAAGGAAGAGGTCCATTTTATGTGACCATTTAGACACTGTTCAGAGAACACACAAATACAAATCTTAGGAATTCAGCCTTCTTTGGGGTCAACCGCCTTTAATTAATTAAGAGCCTAAATCCTGGATCTCTTTTAAGGTGCAGTTTCACTCCCCCAAGGACATGGAGTAACTCCAGCTAATATATCATTCACCGCCTTGCAACAGCTACACTGAGAGATTAGACAGGAATGACATGTCATTAGCCCAGCAAATATTTTAGCAAAAATAGCTGGATCAAAAGTTTGTGAAACCATTTACTTTCTTTTCACTGGACCTATGCTACTGATTTTCTCATCAAACATTTGTTTCTTTAAGTACATAGTCAGTTAGCTGTGATTTTTATTGCAGATGTGACCGAGTTCTTATTAGCATTTGAAGTTCATGATTTTACCTTAGGGGAGAAAAGAGAAGACAATATAAACTTTGCTTTATTGAGGGATTTACATCTTGAAAGTCCCAAAGAGACCCATTGTCAATAATAATATAATAATCCATAGTTTATGGAGCACTTAATCTCTTCCAAGGGCTTTGTTGAGATTGACTCACTGTAGTCAGGTACTGTGATTCCTATCTTAGAGATGACAAAACTAAACACAGAGAAGTTAAATAATTTGCCAGAGTTTTTGCCACAAGTGAATGTTGGAGTTGGCATTTATACCACAGCACTCTGATTCCTATGCATAGCCCTCGCTTGCAATATAGGCATATGTAGTTGATGAGTTTGGTTAATATGAATTTTTCCCTGAGAGACAGATAATCCCTCAGCATGGCAATAAATTAAGTTTTAAGTTGAATTCCAGAGTCAGATTCCCCCTTGTGCACAGCTGGCTTGTGTGTGTAGCTAGATTTACCTAAGGACATCTCCTTCAGGTAATGGAAGAAAAAGGAGGGGCAAAGATCAGAAAGTTGTAGTTGGAATTCTAGTCCCACCTCTGTCTGTCCTTTGGCTGCATTCTGACCTTATGGAGCCTCGGTTTCCTCACCTGCTAGAGGATAACAATAGGTCTAATGTAGCGTGTCTGCTACAAGGATAAGGTGTAAAACCAAGCATGGGTCCTCAGGAGATGCGAATCATCGCATGAAGAACAACTCAGCAACAATAATTATAATAAGAAAATCACCCGACACCAAGAAGCAACCTCTGAGTGGAAGCCAGTGCATGAGAAGGAAAACAAGAGGAGGTCGACTTGGCAGCCTTATGTAGAAGGAACCAAACTGGAAATATTGCTTCTTAGATCAGAGGGCTCCCCTGAGCAGCCCCGTCGCTTGTCATGGTCTGGGGGTCCCCACATGTGCAAGTGTTGGTTGAGAGCAGCTGCCTGCAGGATGATCCTAAGCAGGGTGGTAGGGGGACTCTGGTTTGTTTGTCCTATCTTCTTTGCTCCCTTCTTCCCACTTGAACCTTTCAGCACTGGGTCTTTCATGCTCTGAACACATAGCCAAATCTTCGCCACAAACTTTACTTCATTGCAACATCTGTTTCATCCAGGACCTCTTTGTCCTCCTCATTTAAATCCCTGACAATTTACATTCTGGCAACCCAAGGGACATCAGGCCCTGCATACTCAAGACCTTTCTTGTTTCTGTGCTTCTGAAGCTCTGGTTCAGACTGGGTTAAACTGCCCCATCCTAAACACTGTGGGTGTCATTGGTTTCCCAAATGATTCTTTAAATTCCTCAGCCTTACCTTTTTGTATAGCTTCTTCTGCCTCCAAATTTCCTTTTCCACTGGACTCCTAATTTTGCTCCTGTCCTCCCAAAATGCCTACATTGAAATTCTAATTTCCAGGATTTTAGAATGTGGCTATATTTGTAAGCAGAGAGTCCTAATAGGTGGGCCCTAATCCAATATGACTGATGTGATGTAAGAAGAAGAGATTAGGACACAGATACAGATACAGATACAGATACAGATACAGATACAGATACAGATACAGATGATACAGATACAGAGAGGGGTCTGAGAAGGAACCAGCCCTGCTGACGCCTTCATCTAGGACCTCCAGCTTCCAGAACTGTGAGGAAATAAATGTCTGTTGTTCCAGTTACCCAGTCTGAATAGTTGTTTGGCAACCTGAGTAAACAAAGTCTCCACTCAGAACAGACTCAGCCTTGGGGCTTGGCCCTCTTACCCCACCCACACGCTCATATAAACCCCAGTCGCTGGAAGCATTTGTATCCACGGCAGAGTTGACTGGGAGGTTGGTTTGTGGAGGGAATTCTGTCACAGAAATGTACACAGCTGTGAACTGGATGATGCATGTTTGTTCTCACCTTCGCACTCCCATATGCCTCTGGGAGGGCCAGGTTCCCACCGCCTTCTCCCTCGCCTCTGAAGCAAACCCCCAATTCTTCCTCTCTCTTAGTCAGGGCTCTTACTATGTTTTGCCCGCCTTTTGAAGACTTGCCTCTTCATTCTCAATTGGGTCATTCAAGATGATTTGCTTCGTAAGATTTCCTGTATATAAAAAAGTCTCCTGTGATTATAAATGTGTGGAAGCCAACATGCTTGTTTCTTATCCTCCCAAACCTTAACTGTACTGAAATCTCACAATGATGAACTCAAAAAGAAATACTTACAATTTTTCCCCTAGTTGTGAAGTTCTTTTTCCAAACCAGCTTATGCAGAACTCCAAGATGTGAAACCTACTTTTAAAAATCAAGAGAACATTCATGTACCATAAAAATAACTACTTTCAAGTGAGCAATTCAGTGGAATTTAGTATTCTCACAATGTTGTGCAAACTTTACTTCTCTAAATCTAAAACACTTCTATCATCAAAAAATCAAACTCTGCACTGATTTAGCACTTACTTTCCCCCTCTCAACCTCTGGAAACCACCAAACTGGTTTCTGTCTCTGTGGATTTGCCTATTCTAGTTTTTCATATAAATATAATCACATAACATGTGATCTGGCTTTTTTCACTTACATAACGCTTTTGAGGTTCATTGGAATTGTTGCATATACCAGTGCTCCATTCCTTTTTATGGATGAATAATTCATTTTGTGTCTAGACTATGTTGTGTTTAACCACTCTTCCCTTGAAACATGTATACTTCTACTCTGATGAACCAAGCCTAAGTGGGTCACTGAGCTCCTCCTCCACATCTAGCATTTTTCAAATACCTCCAAGAAGCTAAGTAAGATATCTGGTCTCCAGAGAGCCTTTGGTGAAATGCTGTTTTGTTTTCCTGAGTAGTCCTACCTGGTGACAGCAAATGGGCCTCTGGAATTTTGTGTAAATGAAAAGTTTTGGCGCTGTAACACACACACACACACACACACACACACACACACACACGCACACTCCTGGAGGTGGGAAGTGACTGAGCAGCAGGCTTCTGTGGGTGTGTACTCACAGTCCTACAGGTCCACAGGACCTCCTCCACCCAGGGGGCGGGCCAACCTCCTATCGGCGATCTAGACAAGCCTGCTACTTTTGATGACTTCAGTCACTGGAACGCCAGCCACACCCGGGTGAATACATTCTGCACACACTAACAAAATGCCAGACTGACACGTCATTGGATTTTCACAAGTTTTCTTTGTCTTTTGTAGAATTTTCTCAGGTGCACACAAGAAGCCCTTTGAGCATTTGACTCTTTTCTAGAATGAGAGCTTTGTTGCCTGTACTATTGCATAAAGGCAAGCCTGAGATTCTTGCCACTCTTTCCTGGGCCAGGACAGTCCGGGAGTCAGGTGCAGCCAATCAGATGGCAGAAGCTCCTTTAGTAAGGATAAGCCTTTTCTAAAAGGAGCCCTGCTGATGTAATAACAGGGAAAAATCCTCTGTGCAAAAGGCCTCAGGAGGGATAGGCTGGAAATGCAAATTCCATGTGGGCAGGAGAGCTTGTATAATCTCAGCAGGCCACGGCTCAGGTATGAAGCACAGCTGGTTTGCGCCTATGCCAGTGTGGAGTCAGACTGTTTGCCCAACTGGTTGAGGTGGGTCAGGCTCTTGGCTTAGACCTTATATGCTTCTGGATGCATGAAGAGAAAGTCTTAATTAATGGAAAGCACACTTCCCAGGGTTGCAGGCTCCAAAGTTCAGACCATCCCCAAAGGTAAGCAGATGGCAGTGTTGTGGGAACCTTCCTTTCTGACCTGGGCAGTGGGAGTTGCAGAGTCCCTGGGAGAGAATTCCAGATGCACCCAGGCCTTTCCTTTGTGGATCTGAAATTTACACTTCACCAGAGATGTTTTGCTGTTCTTTTTAGTCTGCTTAAAAAGCTAAAGATGTCTTGTTTTTTAATAAAATTACCGAGTTTGCTTGGTGAATTGAGTATCAAAATTTAATAACTGACAAAGACATAATGATGGTAACACTCAGTGTTCTTTTTTGGAGGGTGATAATGGTGATTGAACTTAGAACCTTGTGAATGCCAGGGAAGTGCTCTACCACCAAGCTATAGCTACAGTCTTTTAAAAAATTTTTAATTTTATTTTGGCTGTGATTATGCACAAGTAGTTGTGATTACAGATGAGTGCAGCCTCAACATTATTTGCTTGTGATCTGTCATCTTCCAAATGAACAGAAAAAAGAGTGATCAATTTTATATGAGATTTTTTGTGTGACCATAGGAAATGATAAGAAAGGGATAGTATTCTTTCAGTTAAGGAGTTATGAATGAAAGAATTGAACACAGAGGTGACATTATTTACAGTTTTCTCTATTTGGAGGCATTTTAACTGGGACCGCTCACAATACTTACTTTTTATTTTTTAGTGATTATTCAGTACACCTAGCATGTGCTAGCTACTCCATCAATGTTGGCTGAAAAAAAAAGCATAAATTTTCTGAAGAAATACTGTGATGAAAGCTCTATTTCTGTGGAAAAAATCTTGAATTAAAAGGCAGGATACAGGCTGGTAGAGTACTTGCCTAGCACACACAAGGTTCTAGGTTTAATACTTATCATTGGAGAGAGAGAGAGGGAGGGAGGGAGAGAGACAGACAGACAGACAGGCAGAGACAGATCTATTTCTAGATTTTGGTCTCCAAAAGCTGGATCCTTAGCAGGTTCCTTAACTTCTCTAGCCTCACTTTCCCAACTGTACTGGTAATCTCTAAGGCCCCAGCTCTAAAATATTCTAATGTCTCAAGTTTTATAATTGAATTGTTCCATCTAGAAACAGTGAAGATAATGTCTCAGTTCTGCTTGCTTTAGGGTCTCATGATCTCAGGTGCATGATGTCAGCAAAATGACCAGGCATCTCCATAAGTGACGTGAGAAAACATCCTAATTATGATAATAGTTAATAAAGCATCACTGAGCGAGACCCATGAAATCATACTGGTTGCTTCAGCAGCCTTACAGGATTGACAGGATTATCCATTCCTTCTCTGGCCCCAACTACCTATCTTCCTCAGCAAGAAAACCATTCTGCTTCCATAGAAACATGTGCAGAAGTGAAACTGATTTGCTGAAACAAGCATTTAGAGTAAAAACTATGAAAACCATATGTTATTGAAGAGAAGTGAATTTCACGCCTCCTAATCTTTGGCACCAAGTTCTACTGTCACCAACAGTGAGAAACCAGCCACACTGACTTTCCAACTGAACACACTTAGAAAAAGAAAATACCCAACAAGCAGTGCTCCTTAAGCTCGCTGGCAAATGAACCCTTTTTGTCACTTGTTAGCACACATACACGCGTGTGTCTGCTGGCCCTAACTCAGACTCAGGAACAAACTTGCCTTTCAGAAGTGTCTGCCAACCCCAGGGTGGGGAATGAAAACACCAGCTCTTGTTGAGAAGAAGTCTGGGTGGCATTTTGCGAAAGAAAAACCTTCAAAAGTAATTTTTCCATGATGAGGCTGCAGAGATAAACATTTGGCATCATCTGGCTTTTGAGTTTAGGGAGATGAGCAGACAGAGAAAATCTCAGAGCTTCTTCCGTGTTACAGACCTTTACACCCTTCCATTTCTTCCAGTGGCCTCTGACAAAATTCTGAGGGACCCTGGGCCTCCTGAGTCACCATGGGCAATGAGAACAGCACCTTGGACCACCAGGTGGGTGTCAAGAACCTTCTCTCTGGAACTACACAGCTCTCTTAACTGACCTCGACTCCGTCCTTCCCTCCCCAGCATCTTGTCTCTGCTCAGAGAGAAGCAAGTGGAGGACAGAGGGTATATAAGCCAGATCCAAACAGGCATGTAGGCAGCTGTTTTTGGATTGCCTTTTCAGAATTCTTTTAGGATTTTCCTGTTTTCATAAACCATGAGTACTAGTTCTTCTTTTTTATTCTATGCTTTTAAAATTGGCATAATGAGGATTAGGCACATTTTCTACAGACTTTCTCTACTCATCAACTTTAACAGATTCAGCAGAAGAGGCTAAAATATAAACCTTTTTGCCATATTCCTCTCCTGTATAAAATTAAGGCCATGAAAAGTGATTTTTAATGTTATCAGTGCTGCGAGATTAAATCTAAAGTGTTGTTCTCAAGTTGGGTAAGGTTTTCAGAATTTAGGAGTGGACTTTAATTGCTTAATTGTGCATAAGACTGGGATGATAAAATATATCCACATTTCGTTATTATCCATTTTAAGTCTGCTAATAACATAATGCCCTGGTGAACAAAATCAAGAAGATACTGTCTCTTTTATTTCACACAGACTGGAAATTTTGGATTAATGATGTTGAATTCTTTGAATGTGAACACTGGATCTGAAAGCCAGCCTTATGAAATTGATTTTCCTGTTCCACGCCCCCTCCCCATCTTCTTTTCTCAATCAGCAAAATAGAAATTGTCAAAAGAAAAGCTGGCAAACTGCAGGGGTTTAGAGGCAGGCAAGCAGCAATAATTGTGGGTGTGAGATGATGGGAAAGGGGATACTATGGTAAAAGGGCAGCTGATGGCTGCCATTAAGAAAATGGCCCTGTGTTACAGAATTTTCCCATTTCTTCAAAAGAAGTGAAAACCTATATTTTTCTATGAAACTTAAATGTTTTGAAAATAAACTTTTAATTTAAAAGCAATGGTAGATTATATGTAGTTTAAGGAAATGGTGCAGAGTGATCACATGTATCCTTTATCTAGTTTTCCTAGCTCACAAAACTATCCAACAGTATCAAATAGTCAAGATTAGGGAACATTTGCATCAGCAAACAGATGCCTCATCTCATCCCTCTTACCTTGTGTTCCTTATCCCTACCTTGAGCAACTACTCCTCTGCTGTTTCTGTAAAATCATCATTTCAATAACATTAAAAAATAGAATTATACAGTGTGCAGCCTACTAGGATTAGTTTTTTTTTCGTTCAGTGTAATTCCCTCAAGACTCACACAGTTGTTGTATGTACCTGTAGTTCGTTCTTTTGATTGCTGAATATCATTCCACAGCATAGAGGTTCCATACAGTTCATCATATCATCCACTCACTCAAGCACACCTGGGCTGTCTCTAGTTTTTGGCCATGCTGAGAATGCTGTTGTACAGTCTGTGTGTGTGTGTGTGTGTGTGTGTGTGTTTTCATTTCTCTAAAATAAATACCCAAGAGTGCACTTGCTGAGTCAAATGCGCGCATGTTTAATTTTATAAAGACTGCCAAACTATTTCTAGTCACTATACTATTTTACATTCCCACCAACAGTATGAATGATCCAGTTTCCCTAGCATCCTGGTTATCATTTGGTGCTGTCACTACTTGTTGTTACCACTCCATTAGGGTTTTAATTTGCATTTCACTGATGAATAGTGATGTGGAAAAACTTTTGTGTGCTTGTCATGTGTAGATAGTAGTTTCCCGTATCTATGGTCTCTATTTCTGAAGTTTCAGTTACCCTCCATTAACTGTGGTCTGAATGTATTAAATGAACACATTTCAATATCTATCTATCTATCTATTGTTGTGGGTATTTAACCTAGGGCCTTCTTACACCCTGAGGCCTTTCTATTTTATTTTGAGCCCAGGCTGTGGGCTTTTCTAAAATATGATTGCTATAATTTATTATTAGTTATTGCTATTAATCTCTTACTGTGCCTCACTTTTAAATTAATCTTTATTAAAGTATATATGCAAAAAGTATAGTAAAAACAGAATTTGGCAGTATGCAAATTTTTAGGCATCTACTAGAGATATTAGAATGTATTCCCTATGGATAAGAGGGAACTATTCTCTTTGGTGAAATATGTGTTCATATCTTTTGCCCATTTATTTTTTGAGACAGGGTTTCACTATGCAATTCAGACTGACCTTGGACTCACTTTATAGCCCAGACTGGCCTTAAACGTGCAGCAAGCCTCCTGCCTTAGCCTCCTGAATGCTGGGCTCACAGGTTTGCACCACTATGCCCGGCCTCTTTTGCCCATTTTCTAACTGGACTGTTATTGTTGTTTTAATGTTGAGTTTTTAGAGCTCTTTATATAGTGGAGAGTAGTAGTCTTGGTTACTTTGTCTCCTTGTTGAGACAAAATACTCGATACCCAACATGAAGGAAGGAAAGGTTTATTTCTTACAGTTTTTTGGAGGTTTCAGTCCATACTCAGCTGGCTACAAGGCAGAGTGGCATGGCACAGGGGCAGCTGTTCATGGTGGCCACAAAACAGCAAACGCAAACAGCACAGAAGAGAGAGAGACACGCCTTCCTCCTGCCTTTACACTGTATGCTGGCTCCACCCCTGGGCGGGTGCAGCACTCACACCACCAATCCCAGCGCCAGACAACAAACCAATCAGAAATGCCAGACTCAGCCGGGCGTGGTGGTGCAGGCCTTTAATCTCAGCACTCGGGAGGCTGAGGTAGGAGGAGCGTTGTGAGTTCGAGACCGGCCTGGGCTACAACGCGAGCACAATGCCGGCCTGAGCTACACAGTGTGACCCTGCCTCAAAAAACCAGGGCCGGGAGTTTGGCTCAGTGGCTTAAGCACCTGCCCTGGCAGGGGTGAGGTTGTGAGTTCAATCCCCAGTACTGCAAAAAAAAAAAAAAGAAATGCCAGACTCAGTCACATCCATGATTGCATGAGGCTTGAGGGAGGGCCATCTGGACATAAACCATAACAGTAGTTCTTTCTCTCATAGTTATTATTCATCCTCTTAATGGTGTCTCTTACAGGCCGAATGTGTGTGTGTGTGTGTGTGTGTGTGTGCTACTGGGGATTCGATCTGGGGCCTTTGAACTGAGTAACATCCCTGGCCCTTTTTATATTTTTTATTTTGAGATTAGGTCTCAATAAGTTGCTGAGTTACCTAGGATGGGCTTGAATGTATAAATCTCCTGTCTTAGTCTCCCAGAGTACTGGGATTACAGGCATGTACCACCATTTCTTTTGAAGGATAATGCTTTGGGCACCAAATTTAAGTACTCTTTACCTACCCCTAAATCCTGAAAATTTTCTATTTCTTCTAAAAATTGAAAAACATTACATTTTATATTTAAGTCCATGATTAATTTGGGTTTTTTGTTTGTTTGTTTGTTTGTTTGTTTCTGGGGATTGAACTCATGACCTCACCCTTGCCAGGCAGATGCTTGTGCTGCTGAGCTAAATCCCTGATCTTGAGTTGATTTTTGTGTAAGGCATGAGGTTAGATTTTTGTGTGTGTCTTTAAATTCCTTGTTTTCTTAGAGTAGATTTAGTTTATAAAAAAGTTGAGAGAAAGGCATAGAGATTTTCTGCATAGCCCCCTCAAACACACACAGCCTCCCTCTTACTGATATCTTCCACCACAGCGGCATGTTTGTTATAAGTGATGGACCTACACAGATATTTTATAACTCAAAATCCACAATTTATATGAAGCTCCTTTCTTGATGTTGGGCATTCTATGGGTTTTGATAAATATACAATGACATGTGTCTGCCATTGTAGTATCATAGAGTATTTGAAATCATCTGTGCTTTGTCTTTCTCCACCTTTCCTGGCAACCACAGATCTTTTTCTTGTCTCCATAGGCTTGCCTTTTCATATCATATAGTTGACCTCATGTAATATGGACCTTTTTAAGTTCGACTTCTTTCATTTAGCAATTTAAGTTTCCTGTATGTCTTTTCATGGCTTGATACTCACATCTTTTTATCCCCAAATAATACTCCATTGTCTTGACATACCACAGCTTACTTTTCTACTGAAGAACATCTTGGTTGCTTCCAAATTTTGAATAAGACTTGTAATAAAAATCCATGTTCAGGTTTTGGTGTATGCGTAGATATACATATATATGACTCCTTTGGGTAGACACCAAGGAGTGTGACTGTTGAATCATATGATAAGGGTATATTTAGTTGTGTAAGAACCTGCCAAACTGCTGCCAAAGTAGCATTACCATTTTACATTCCACCACCAATCAATGAAAATTCTTATTCTTCCACATATTCACCAGCACATAGTGTTGCCAGTGTTCTGGATTTTGGACTTTCTCATAGGATTTTAGCAATGCCTCACTGTTGCTCTAATGTGCATTTCCTGATGGCAAGGAGCAACATTTCATATACTACTTACCCTCTGCATATCTCCTTTGGTGAGGTGTTCGTTAAGGTTATTGGCGTTCTTCCTGCTGAGTTTTAGGAGATTTCTGTATATTTTGAATAGTGGTCGTCTTTTAGATATATCTTTTGCAAATATTCTTTCCCAGTCTGTGGTTTATAGTTTCATTCTCTTACGCTTGAGGTTCACTTTTTGGTATTTTTCTCATTAATATCTATCTCTCTACTCCATTTGTTGAAACAATTATTCCTCCGCTGAATTGCTTTTGCACCCTTGTAAAAAAATTAGGCATTTTTTTTTGGAAAAGTTAGACATGTTTGTGTGGATTTATTTATGGGTTCTCTGTTCTACTCCATTAAATGTCTTCATTACTACAGTTATATAATACATCGTAAAGTCAGGCAAAGTGTGTGTGTGTATCTCTCTCTCTTTTTGCTTTTCTTTCAGTACTGAGCTGCATCCCCCCACCTCTTTATTATTTATTTATTTATCTATCTATTTATTTATTTTTGAGATAGGGTCTAAGTCTGTAACATGCCCAGGCTGGACAATTTCAATTTTTTTTTTTTTTTACCTTTTTGAGACAGGGTCTCACTATACAGTTCTGGCTGGCCTTGAGCTCATTTTGTAGCCCAGGCTGGTCTTGAACTCACAACGATCCTCCTGCCTCTGCCTCCCAAGTGCTGGAATTACAGGCATGCACCATCATGACTGGCTCTTCAAAATTGTTTTAGCTACTCCAAGATCCATAGTTTTTCCATATAAATGTTAGAATAGACCTGTGTGTACCACAAACTTGCTTAAATTGAAGAGAAACTGTATTAAATTGATAGGTCAATTTGAGGAGAATTTATTTCTTTACTATATTGAATTTTGTAACCCACGAACATAGGATATGTCTCTGCATTTGTGTAGATCATCTTTATCTTATTAATCATCACCATTTTGTAGTCTTTAGTAAACAGATCCCACATATGTCTTGTTAAATTCACACCTAAGTGTTATGATTCCTTTGGAGTGACTGTAAATGCTCTCATGCTTGTAGCGATAGGGTTCCTATGCTTATAGTTAGTGTGCACTGAGTGTTACATGCTGTTGGTGTGTTCTATGGCATTGACAAACTCAGTTATTAGCTCCAAGTTGTTTTATAGTTGTTGATCTCTTGGGATTTTCTATGTATGGAATGTTGTTATTTGCAGACAGGTGTAATTTTATTTTATTTTTCTTTTTATTCTGTATGATTTCTATTTCTTTTTTTTCCCTCTTTTTTCACTATTACACTGACAAGGACTCCCAGTGCTATGCTAATTAAGAGAGTGAGAGTGGCTGTTCTTACCTCATTCCCAGTCTTAAGGTGGAAACGTTCAGCCTTTCATTGTTAAACAAAATATTAGCTGTAAAGTTTTTTTTTTTTTTTTAAGGAATACTTCTTATCAAGTTGAAGAAGTTTCTCTCTATTGTAGGTTGCTTATGAGTTTTTAAAAACCTTGAGTAGGTGTTGGATTTTATCAAATGCTTTCTGTGCATCAATTGATATAATCACAGTATCTTTCTTCTTTGATCTGACAGTATCTTGAATTATAGCGGCCAGTTCTACTAACTCAGTTACACTGGTTTTCAAATGTTGAACCCACCTTGTATACCTGGAATGGCTTTCCCTTGGTCATGATGAATAGTTACTTTCATACGTTGTTAGAATCTGTTTGCTAATATTTTGTTGAAGGATCTTGTATCTAAATTCATAAGAAATATTTTTCTGTAGTTTTCATTTTGGTCTGGTTGTGGTATTGAGGTAATACTAGCCCCATACAATGAGTTGAAAGTGTTTTGCCTTATTTTCTAGAAAATTGTGCGAGAGAAACTTGCCATTTAAAAAATGCTGGCAACAATTATTTTTAAACCTTACATGGACCCAACAATGTACCTGCTAGCTGAAGTTGTCTCAGGTCCCCCTTTTGGGTCTCCCTTTGAATGAATGTTTCATCTTGGGCTTGAGTGCGGGAGGGCATACCATCAGTTGAGAGCTCTCCCCACTGGACATATTTTGGCCTTCATTCTTCCTTATTAACAAACCAAGAAGCTCAGCTTCAACTTTTTCCGTGAGGCCTCAGGGATCTTTTTGGACACCAAACTCCTTGCAGGGCACTGTTAGCTACAAACAAGATAGAGCAGTGGTTCTGACCCAAGGGCATCTTTGTCCCCCAGCGAGTGTTTGGCAACGTCAAGATCATTTTGCTTAGCACAGCAGACTTGGAGTACTAGTGGCATCTCATACCCAGAAGTCAGATCTGCTGCAAAATATTCTAGAATGCACAGAATAGTCTCACACAACAAAGAATTACCCAAAAAACAACCTCAGCAGTGCCAAGGTGAAGGACTCATGCAGTAGAGGAATGTTTGCCTTGACTGCTTTAACAGAACTCCTGAAGGTGGTGGGTTAGCTTCCCTGACTGAGATGAATTTCAACATCCATATGGGCACAGTTTAGGGTGGCTTACCTTTTTCTCCACACTATCTTGATTTAACCACCTTGCCCAGAATGGAATGCTTATTGTTTAGCTAGCATAGACTCACAGAAATGGAATTGCTTTCAAGTGGTGGGTAAGAACTTTTGAAAGGCTTTTGCTCTTATGTTGCCAAAATGCTTGCCGAAAAGGTGGTATCAACGAAACTCTTCTCATGGCATGAGGGCCCATCTCACCTGTCCTTGAAAACAAGGACTATTTTAATGCTTCAAGGCTCTACTAATCAGAAAGGCCAAAATGCTTTAGGGATTTAAATATCCTTATCCTATACTGGTTCGTTATCTCTTCCCTCACTTTCCCCACCAGCTTCCAACCCCATCCTTCCTTCTCAGTTTCTGTCCTACTGGAATAACCAGGAGATGCTTCCCTAGCTTTGCAAGTTTTCACTTCTCCAAACTCAGCCAGGCACAAGCCCCCAGGACTTTAAGGGATTGCGTTTAGGATTCCAGAACTGGAACAAGGTTTGCCTTCCATAGAGAAACAAATAGGAATGAAGTGCTGAAATATTCAGCTGTTGACCCCATGGAGCTCATCCCTGGCTGTCTTTCCACATCTCCTGGATATCTTTCCTTGGATCACCCACAGCTAACCGAGTTCCTCAAACCTAACTCAGCTTCTCTCCCTGACCCTAACCCTGCTCCTGCATTCCTTCTCCTACAGAGGATGATTTACCTTGCTATCCAAGACCAAAAGCTGGAGATCACTCCTGACTGCCCAACTGCTACCCATTCATCTATTAATTAATTAATTAATGGCTGAGTCTTTAGATTTCCTGATTTTTTTTGTATAATTAGGGCTTATGGGGTTTGCAAGAGACAGAAGCCCATCTCCAATGACTCTAAGCAGAGAAAGGAATTTTTGACTTATACAACTGAGAAGTCTGCAAGTTCTATATCCAGTGTTGACTGAGTCCAGAGATTAAAAAGATGATACAACAGCTCTCTCTGCTGTGGGAGACAACTTGAGCGCGTCCCCTTGAATGCAGAACAATTGCTGCAACTTTGATTATATCGAAACTTATTTCCTTATGTTGATGTATACAGAGCTGACTATGGTATTTCCTTCTCTCTTCAATTGGCTCTAAGCATTGCAAATAAGGTTAGCTGAGGTACTGATATGTAATCTCTAAAGCCATCCGACAATGTCCTGTTGCCTCCCATAGTGATCTTTGTAAAATATATAAGCACAGTGGGATGGCAGAGCCAGTGAGCTCCAGGAATGTCAACTGGGTATGAGCCTCGAGAAAGAGGCTATGAGTCCCCAGGGCATAAAAGTTTACATATCAGAAGCAGGTACTGGTATGTAGTCTTTAAAGCCATCAGACAGTGTCCTGTTTGCTCCCAAAGTGACCTTTGTAAAATGCATAAAGCACAGTGGGATTGCAGAGCCAGTGAGCTCTGGGAATGTTGACTGGGGATGAGCCTCAAGAAAGAGGCTATGAGTTCCCAGGGCATAAAGTTTGCATATCAGAAACTGAAGCAGCAGCCTCCTAATACAATTCAGTTGCTATCTTGATTGGGTTGTGCAAATTGAGCCCCTTGCATATCTTCACCTGCATTTTGTAGAGATACCTTTCTGACTACCTTGCTAGCCAGCTCAAGTTAGTCACATAGTTCCCGCCATCCTCACTGCCACTCATCCTCAAGCCACCCCTTGCTTCACTAGTTAATAAATTCTGGGAGAGGCCTAGGATCAAGGCCTTCAACCGCATGTCCTCATGAGGATTGGACTCAGGACCCCTTGGCTGCCCTTAACTTTGAATATGTCTCAAAATCTTTATTCTTGCTGTGGCTTGAATTGGGGATGGTAGATTGGAATTAATTTGCCGGAATTCCAATAGTGTCTCAGTGGATTTATAAATATAACTTCTTGGATTGTGAGGAAAATTAGACAAAGGATTTCAGTACTTGGATTACCATACTCAATATTTGGGGCTACAATACTCTGGAACTTGTTCTGTTTTTCTCTGTAATTCCTTAGTATTTAGGGAATGTCATCAGACTGGGAAAAGGAAATGATACCTCTGGCGGCTCTGCCCTTCCCTGTTTCTTCCAGATAGTCCAGCCCCTTCTCCCCACCCCAAGGAATCAGACCATCCCTGATTGTGCCCCATGTTCTCCTTTCTGTGGTCAGTCATTGTGCCCAGCCTAGAGGAGCCTCTTATAGTCATCCCAGACTGTCGACTACCACCCTGTGGGGCACAGGTAAGCCCAGCTTGATTATCAACCATCAGCATAGCTTGGAGCAGTTTCTCAAAGAACAAAGAGGCAACACAGAACCATTCTATTGTCTTGTCTAGCGGTTTTCCCCCTTACTATCTCTATCTCACTCCTACATCATTGTTGCCACTTCCAAACTGGTTTCTCCACCTCCACATGCTCCCCTCTCCCACCCAGGCTCCCATCCATCTCTGGATGCCTCTCATCTGTGAAGATGCACTTGGGGTGCCTGGATCCTGTTTACAAGAGAACTCTTGGAGAGACAGATGTGCGCCTGAATGGATATTCTGTGCATAGAATAAGGACTAAGTGTTGCAGACCAGCTATGTCACCAAGGCGAAGGATGGGGAACTAGCCTGCCCAGACTTAGCCCTTATCATATTCAAACATCTGCAGGCCACGGCTTCCTCTCTTTTCTCTGATTTCACTGGGTGGCCACAAGGAGGGCAGGAGCACATTGCACAGGGTCAGCCTGGGAATAGAAACCAGAGGTCCTGTGGGGCTCCTGTTCCCTCTGGTTTCTGCTGACAGTGAGACCCCTTTGTTTTTAGCAGGAGGATGCTAGCTTGCATAACGTCGTCCTGTGGCCTCCAAACCCCGATCCTCTGCAGGTATGGGGCATGTGGTGTTCTGCATGGTGCCTCCCCAACATCTAGATGAATGAAGCATGTGGTGTGACATGTGTGTTTGAATATTTAGGTTTTCTCTTCCTTCTTCTCTATTGCCTTTTCCCATCCACCCCCAGTAAGTTGCAAAACACAGCAGAAATCAACTATACGTGTTTAGCTTTTTAGAAATAACATTTTGGTGTGCATATCCAAGAACTGGCTTGGTTGGTATGCTGTGAAATGCTGAATAAAGGATGTTGTTATGGAATGGAACGCAGATGCTGGGAGCCAGTACTAATCCTTCCAGACTCCAAAACTTTGATTTTCTTTGTCCTGGATTGAGGCTTGGAATGGTGTGGTGGCTTAGCCACCACTGATTTTATGACTGATTTGTCATAAAAAAAATACGTTAAATTTGGAATTAGCAGTTGGTGTCATTATGCAATAATGCACCTAGCTGAATTTAGTTTTTACTCTGCTTAAGGTGCTGGCTATCGGCTGGAGGGAAGGAAACAAATGGAGGAGGTTTGCCTCCATTTCACAGCAGGTTTCCCTGTAGAGGATGTGGAAGGTAGTGTGTGCTTGTGAGTGGGGGTGGGGGGAGGCTGGGTAGTACCCAGCTTCTCACAGGCCTGCTATGAAATCCACATCATACCTGTTCAGGTGTGTCAGCCATCCCCATAAATGTTCTTTGCTTTAAGAAAGAGCGGCTCTACACCTGAAAGTGGCTTCCAGGTAAGTGTGTTTTCTACATATCCCAGCAAGGAGTGATGTTTGACACAGTGAAACAACATAGCTACTTGCATAGAATGTGTTGAATCTTTTACACACGTGATTTTTTTTTTTTTTTTTGGCACCACGGATTGAACTCACAACCTCGCACCTGCCAGGGCAGGTGCTTAAGCCACTGAGCCAAACTCCTGGCCCTAGTTTTTTGAAGCAGGGTAGCACTATGTAGCTCAGGCCGGCCTTGCACTCACGTTGTAGCCCAAGCCGGCCTCGAACTCACAAAGCTCCTTCTACCTCAGCCTCCCTAGTGCTGGGATTAAAGGTGTGCGCCACAACGCCCGGCTACACATGTGACTTTTTCTGGCTCTCCTCATGATCCCATGAGGCGGACTGGTCCAGGTAATTACCCTCATTTTATAATCAATGAAAGAGGCTCAGAAGGATAATCATCCTGGGTCACTTAATGAGTGAAAGAGAGTCAGAACTCTGGTCCAGAGGGTCAGACAGAATGGCCAGGCTGGTGGTTTTCAAACTGTGTTGTGGAGAATCCTGTAGCTTCCAGCATTGCTTCAAGGATGGGCTCAAGGTCAAGGGGAAATTGAGAGGAGAGAATCTAGACCACAGCTCACCCATTACCCATCAGTGCAGCTTGCCTTATATGGCCTTAGGTGGTAAGGTTTCTGGGAGAAAATGTTTGGCAGTTAGAGTGAGAAGTAGCCCCCATCTGTTCCCCTCCCATCATTTTTCAGTTTTATGTGGTCAATAAGAAAGGCAAAGTAATTGTCCACTGCTATCAATCAGTGAGAGATTCGGAACAAGAAGCCAGTTTGGAGGCCTTTAGTCCAGGGCTCCTAAAGATGCCTCTACCAGGTGAAGAGCACTGTGGTCTGGTTCAAGACTCTGCACAGCCCTTTAGAGCAGAACTCAAAAGCTCAGTTACAAACTCCCATGCAGGGGCCATTCGTGGAAGCTTTCTCCGCCAAGTGGCAGGAGCTTGTTTAGCTGCTATGGATTCAGAGGGGAACAAAACAAGGTTCCTGCCTCATAGAATTTACACCTAGTGGGGAACCAGACAAGTGAGTGAACAGACAAGCCAACAAGTAAACACAATGTTTTTATTCAGCACAGATGGAAGTGGAGATCATTATGTTAGATGCCATGAAGTAGGTGGCAATGCCTTAACCATATGTGTGCTGTCAGGGCCCAGGGGCCTCTTCCATCCTTGGCAAGGGGAGTGCTGACCTCTTCTCCTTTCGTACAACACGGAGATCATTATGTTAAGTGAAATAAACCAGGCTCAGAAAGACAAGTACTGCACATCTCACTCATACGTGAGACCTAAAACACTTGATCTCATAAAGCTTAGGAATACAATGGTGATTACCAGAGGGCGGGGGCATAGGCCAGAAGGGGACAAAGTTGGTCAACAGGTGTTAAGTTACAGTTAGAAATAAGAAGCCCCAAGCTACAGGTAACATACTGTACATCTCAAAAAGCTGGAAGAAAGGATTTTAAATGTTTTCATTATAAAGCAATGATAAATGTTTGAGGAGATAGATATGTTTGACCTTATCTAAATATTATACAATATATGTGTAGAGCCAAAATAGCACACGGTACTGCATGGTTATGGTTTAGATAAAATGTCCCCCAAAGTCTCGCATGCTCAGGTGTGGGGCTTTTGGAAGCGGAATGGCTTGTGGGAACACCACACACATCAGTGGATTCACCCATTGGTGACTTTATAGACGAACAAGCTGTTCGAAGGTAGAGCCTGGTGAGAAAGGTGAGTCACTTGGGGTGTGAACTTGTCCATGGCTCCTCCCTTGTCTCTCTCTATTTTCTGGCTGCCACAGGGTGAGCCGCTTTCCTTCTCCATGCTCTTCTGCCGTGCGGTTCCTATCTTGGAGCCAACCAAGCAGCCGTGAGCTAAACCTTCTGGAAATACGAGCTAAAAATAAACTCCTCCTCCCTTATGCTGTCCAGTATTATCCCCGTGACAGGAAGGTGGCTAATAACACTCTTTAACATGTACAATTTTTATTTTTATTTTTTTGTAGCAGTTGAAATTAATTTAATTAACTAAAAAAGAGCTTACAGAGTGCCTATTGTTTACTAGGCTCTATTCTAGCTCTTGAATGATTCAGTCCTGGCCTACCTAAAGTATTTCCCCTTTTCCATAAGGCAAACTGAAAATAAACCAGTCAGCAAGTAAACATTCCATAATATTTCTACTTGAACAGGGCTATTTCTTTCTTATCTTTCTTTTCTATTGTACTAATGAGTAACATAAAATTTACTTTTTCACCATGTTTAAGTGTGCAGTTCTGTAGCTCACTATTCTGGATGGATGCAGTGGCCCTGGGATAACAGAAAGCAAGAATTCCTAGGAAACCAGCGGGGCATGCCTGGGGGTGCAGTGCATTCCTGTGGGAGGAGTAAAGTGGGTGTCCTTCTTGGCATCAGGGCACAAAAGATGCTCTGACTTTGCAGGTGGGGAGAGAAAAAATGGCTCAGAAGTAACATTAAGGAGCAATAAATTCTCTAACTATTGCCAAGCCTGACATTCTGTAAGTGTGGGGAAAAGGTCAGCTAGCCCTTAACAGAATTGCAAGGTAGTGGGCTCTTGGGGGTCGGTCAGGAGTTAGGCAAGGTAGGAAGGTCAAGGATCTGTTCTGTGATGATCCTGAGATATTTGAGGAGGGGGAGGATTGCTGATCTGGGGGCACAGAAAGCTGTGAGGATGGAGGATAGGTGAGATGGCACTGAGGTGTATGTAGTAGCACGGGACTCGGAGGGGAGCACAGGTGCCTGGGTGGCAGGACCTTCATGCAGTCACTAAGGGAAGTGGAGGCATCAGCATCTTTGCTGAGCCTCTGGGCAGTGGGCCAACAAATTATGTGACTTGCATTGGCTTTTGAAATTTATTAGCAGCAACTAAACTGTTGAATTAATTACGGACTGTTTCCTCTTATTGAAGAGGTCAAGTTTAATAACATCACAGCAGCCCAACTTTTGGATCCTGCTGATCAGTCATGGTTGTTTTTTTTTGTTTCATCAGCATGAATACTATTTAGGCTGAAATTTAGTAATATGAATTTAGTTTCTGTTCTGCATTCCCAGGGAAGAGAAGCCATTGACAGAAAAATTCCTACTCTACACTGAAGCTTGATCTATCAGTTTGTGGATATTTCCTTTTAGTGAACTGAGGCTTTTGGACCTCCAGTCAGATCCCTTGAAGCTGCTTTTACTTCACTCAGTCCTGCTTGTTACTCCTGCTGCTTCTCTCCCGTGACTGAATCACTCAGACCTGCTAGCAGGCCTCAGGCCAGCAGTGCTGAACCTCCTTAGACACAGCATACCCGTTCCTGGACTTTCCTGCTTGAGGACGTGCCTTCCTGCACACATACTAGTTGGAAATAAACAGAAAGTTGTGCATGTAACCAAGTCTGTGAGGCCAGTGGAATGCTGAATGTTGTGCCAAGGCGAGCCTCCACCACCCCTGGGGTGTCAGATCCTGGTTTGTGTAAATCCTTCCTTGGAACAGAGGTGGCGATGGAGCTGGCTCAAGCATAGCCTCCATTTGGCATCCCTTCCTAGGGTTCAGGCACCATGACTCCATGGTAAAATAAGGGCCGTGCCAGCCTCTGGATGACCAAACCTGCCCCAGTAGCCACTTTCTGGACTTCACCTGGATCGTGAGTTTGTCATGACCCTGGTCTATGGCTCTAAAGAAGTAGAGAGCCAGAGAAAGACATTCAGTCCTATTATTATCATGTCCTAATTAAAAAATGACTCTTTTCAAACAATTCCACTGCCTGGGTGTTTCTGTAGCTAGAGTTTCAGAAAACATGATTTTCAACTATGGAAACAGTAGTCAATGTGGTGAAGCAAGCAGGCAGGTGCAAAAGCCTGGGTGGACTGCTCCCCTGGTGGTCATTGTTTGCACTCCAAGCTGACAGTGAGCAGGTGGTCAACAAGCTCAGATGGCTCTAGAGCCAGCTTGGTGTATGTGTGTGCCTTCCCTGCCCAGCCCTCTCGCAGTCACATCTTTTCAGGTCTTGGCTTAGGGTACATGAAGCAGTCAGGGGCTGAGGTTAGCGCCTGGGGATGCCTCAGCACTGTGGGCTCTGGTGTAAATTCTCTGGCATCCAGGAAACAAAGGACCAGGAAGGGAGGAAAATCTGTGTCCCATGACCTGTCCTTGGGATCTAGCCACCCTTTGGAAAGGTGATAGAGCTCATTTCTGTCAGACTGAGGTCAATCTTTTCTTGTTATTATTTTGCTTCATAGATAAACCGCCCATAAGCATGCATATGTGTCATTGACAGCTATACATGCACGTGCTGAGTGG